>JAXQQM020082836.1:0-269988 GCA_034641835.2 Pinus albicaulis | reverse complement strand
TATTAACGATGTAATGTTCCGAAATGGAAATCAGTAGTTTTTTTCACCGCTGAAGAACTCCTTTGTCAAAAATATGAACAAGGCTATGTCAGAGATGGAATGAGAGGGCTTTTACCTGTTATTTCACCTCTAAAGAGAGGATAAGAATTGGAGGCTATCTGGCCCTTTACAGACTCTACCTATAGCTATGCAAATATTTCTTCCTCGGGAAGATCTTTCTCAAGGGATTGAGCTACAACAATATGCAAAACATAAGCATGAAGAGTAACTTGCTTAAACTTCAAAAAATGACGGAGAACTCATAGCCATCTTATTATAATAATAGCAGTTGCAAATGTATACAAAATCTTGAGGGAAATGATGCTCAAGATGAACAATTCCAAATCCGTCAGGCGAAGTACAACAAGTATGAGATAAACCGGCTACAAAAGTGAACCACAGCTGTAAACACCTTGAGTCAAATGGAGAAAGCGCAACATGTAAAATGGTAATGAAATGATATTACAATAATAGCTCAAGAAATGAGGAAATGAAGCTCTCAACCCACACAAAAAACAACTAACTAACAATCCTTAGAAGGATTGGGTGCAATACATGTACAAAATGATAAAATACAATAATGTCAATTTCTAGGTAAATGTGACAAGTTAAAATATACAATAGAAGGAGGAGAATGAATATGGCATGGTAAGAACAACCTCCTCCAGTAGGTTGGATCTATCAAGTGCAAGTCCGATCCCGGCACTGAAGAACCTGAAAATATCTTCCCCTTATGGTGGGCAAATCCCCATTGAAAAACTATGAGATAATGTGATGTATTTTATGGAAGGGGTATGCGGATGAAGGTGGGAGAAGCTTGGCCTTTTTCCAAAATATGCAAATCAGCTCTAGAAACCCTCCTTGCTGATCCACCCAAATAATAGGAACTCCTTCCTATGAGAAATGATACAAGGAATGGTGTTGTGGAATCTCCTCCACAGCAACACCTGCAACACAACCCAGTGACTGCGTTGTAGATGAAGAAGTGGCTATGGCCAAATGCCTGAATATGGAGAAATTAAGAGCAATCCTCCTTGAGCTACTCAGGGGAGGAGAGGAACTCCTAAACAGGAATCCCTCGTGCCAAAGGCACTGCAACTCAGCTGAACAGCTAGAGACTGCAAATAGACTCGAAGTCCAAATCTTCAATAATGCTCTCTATGGCTGCCTCATCCTCCTTATATGCAAAATGATGTCTCTATGCCATGGACCCCACCCAATTAGGGTTTCTCCCACAAGGAATCTTCCTCCCTCTCTAACTGTGTTGTCTTCCCAAGCAAGCTACACCCTCTTGGGCTGCGTTGTTGACTTGGTCAACATGGCCTCATCCTCATGTGTTTGCCCCCTTTTCATACTAGGAGGTGAAAAAATGGCTACTCCATGGATCCCCTTCTCACCTCATGTGGGATTTTATTTATGAAAATGGGTCTCCTTACCCATCTTATTTATCTCCTAGATAATATGAGCAAAAGTTAATTTTCCAATTTATTTGCAAAATTTTTGGAACATTACAGTCCTCCCCTCCCAAAGATTGCTTGCCTTCAAGAAAGTGAAAGGATATACTATGTCTTCTTCTTCTCTGGCTGTAGCATCCCTGTATGATGATCTCCTCCAAGTACAGTGATGCTATCTCATCAATCCAATCCTCCACAATGCTCCTCCTTGGCATGCAAGTAGTTGTCAAGCCATCATCATGTAAGGTATAATGCTCAAGAGGATAGAAAGTGGTGTCTAGAGGTTCCCCTTTGAGGAATGGAGTTTGAAATCTAATGGGAATTGTCTCCCCCATATGGTCCATCCATCCCCAAGCTATGTGCCATGCAAATTGATTCACCTCCCAACTAGGCAACTCAGGAAAACTGTCATCCACCTTTGGCTCCGGCAAAGAAGGTGGGCTGAAAATCTTCACATGGTAGACCATATAGTCTACCCCACGCTGTCCATCTCTCCACTTAAGATAAGTGTAGAGTGTCTGCTAATCCTGGGCTGCAATAATGTTTTCATCAAGTGGCAAGAAGAAGGCTGGACCTCCCAAGGTATCTCCCCCAACGCTGCAAGACATGTTGGCCCAAACATCTCCATACGTGATGAGTAAGGAATCATCCTCATATGGTCTCATACTCATCATATGGCTCACCGCATAATAAAACATTTTTGCTGCTGTAGTGGCCATACCATTCTCATGTTCCCATCAGAACATGCAATGCAAAAGATGTGAGGGACTCCTCCCTTATTGGACACATCCATCCTATGTGTCTCCTCCTCAATCCTGCTCCTCATAAAGGCATGAAAAATAGAATAATAGGGAGCAAATAGGAGCATCATGCTTGCTACCATGTGTAACAAATGAGAAGTACAATGTTCCCTCAAGTGCAACCAGTGCAGCTTAGTGCTCCATTGCCATAGAAATTGATAAAAATTGTGGTTTCTCAACCACCGATGTGTTGCATCAATATCCTCACAAGCTTGGGGAATGTAAATGTTACTTGCTGAAAATTGAGCATGTCCTCCATGATCTCTATCCTCCCCAAGGCCTCCAAGATAATGGCCATTAGCCATGCTTATGGCCCCCACTAAACCATGAGGTCTAGCAAAATGTATGCTCCTCCTTGGAGCATTCTCCTGCATGTGTATGGTTAAGGGATGCATACATATATCATACAAATAATCATGTGAAAAACAATGTACACCCTTACCATGTTCTTTGCTCATATCAATTGAGGGACTCATTGTTCGGGGTGGTAAATCCCCTCTGCCCAGACGGAGAGGCGATCCCTACTAGCCCGGCGGGGGTCTAGCAACAATCAAAAATGTTACGACGCAAGCTGCTAGTTACGAATGAAAAGACTAATGATGGAAGCCTACCTGGAATCCAATGCTATGATCCGAAGAAGAAGCGTTCCCGTTCCTCAGCCTCGGCAGATCACGATCCCTCCACGATCTCCGCGGATGAACACCTGCACATGGAAGAAACAAACAGATACAAGCATAAAATCCGGCATACGTAACTAAATATCAGTCAGAAAGGATATTACTCATATTAACATGATGGAAAACAAAGTGGAACCATAATCGTAATCATCTATTAAATAACAAACGAAGAGAGATTACAACCAAGTTCTGACGTCGTGGTCTCCTTTGGATGGGTCTCCAGTCGTTCACGTCTCGCAAAGCTTGCCAAGGAAAGGGAAAACCTCTCTAGAGTCTCTCAACGATGGTCTCCTTACTTGAGTCGGCCTTAAGGGAAAAAGAGGGCTCTTTACAGCACAAAGGCTCTTGGGAATATGGAGATTCAAAGCTTAGGCACTTCAAGACTAGCTTGCCATGGGATTGAGCAGGCTTTTATAGATGGGGAAGGAGAGAGTTGGGATCCCTATTATTGTGGGATTGGCCCTATCAACAAGGAAGGTTCCATGGGAGGTGGCAAAACCACTTCCCTTCCATAGAACTTCCGCAGCCAAACCTCCCAACTCAAGATAGGCAATGGTTTCTGAGTTTGTTGGAACTCAACTTCCACCATCTTTATTTAAAAAACACTCCTTAAATTGGGTGGCGCGACCAATGCTCTGGGACAGAGCGCCAGGTGGCGCGGCCTCTTTGCAGGATTTCCCCCATTGGCGCGAGTGCTGAACTGTCTGCCCGCGCCAATGAAAAAAGAGATGTTTTTCATGATTTTTGCAAGGAGATGTCTTAAGGGCAATTAAAGCTCATGCTTAGAGGAATGCTTTGATGATGGTTTCAAGGCATGACAATGTTCACAGGTCACAAAATGGGTCCTCCATTGTGCGGGACGGGGAATGGTAGGGACGGTGACAAATTACTGTGTAACAAATGCCCCCTAAAGTATGAGGCCCGAGAGAGAGAGGGGTGAAATGATTTACGAGAACATGTTCAACTGAAGGCCCGCCGTCGGAAAACCTGCGCAGAAAGATACAACTGATATCTCAAGTACATGATGTATATGTGGTATGGGCGCAGCCATCCGAAACAGAGTACACTATAATCCGGATCCAGGGTATGGGTGCAGCCATCCAGCGAGGATCAAATAAATAGACTCAGGTATGGTCGCAGCCATCCAATCAGTGAGTCATGTACATAATGATAATAATCCACAATCGCAGCCTGGATTACAACAGACACAATCCAGGGTCTTGCGCTCCATCTCGACCCAACAAAGTACAAGTTCAAACATGTGAATATGTGAGCTGAAGTCGAACATGCATGAACATCGTCTGATTACCAGCCAATGATGAAAGTTGTTAACAGACGCGAGAGAAACCACCAATAATGACAATGGTCCTCAAGGTACTACAGGTACAATCTACGGCGTGCGAATAAATGAGTTGACGTCGAACACCCGCAGAATCACTTGATCGGAGGCCAATGATGTAAACCTCTCGTCGAATGCGACGAACCTGCCATTGAGGCATGCAGGCTCCAAGGTACCATAAGGAGTCTCTAGACCAACTTTCTGGATAATGAGTTGATGTCGACAGGAAGTGACCTTGATCGAAGGTGGGCCATAATGATTCCCACATCATCGACACGAGACAGAGGAACATGATGTTTTGTTGTGAATCAAGATCGTATGAGAAACAGAGGAAGGTTGATATTTGCAGAGGCCAACTTCTCTTGAACACATGAACGGCACGACAATGGACTTGGCAGTATTTGACATCAACGGATCAGAGGTCATGGCGACGAGGCAGTGAACAGATGAGAGGTCAAAAGAGATTACCCAAACCCACGGAGGCAAAGTGAAGCAACGAGATGAGATGTCCCCAACCCGACACGAATGCAGACACGTGTCATGTTCAAGAGCGACATACTGCCGATGACAACGACAATGGTTCCATTTTCCCCACCATTTCGGTGAGTACCTCTTTATTTTTACACAAGCTTGAAGAGGATACCATATGCTTGTCATATAAGTTCACCCTTCGGGCGAATCCACCCTAGTGCATTTAACGAGTCCTAGGAAGGAGAAACTCGGAGAACGTCATTTCGACTAGATCCGATGTCATCAGGGTTTAACGAGTCTGACAAAGGAAGAACTTGGCGTCTTTTCATGTTTAGAGAGTTTGAAAAGACAGCGGAAAAGAAAACTCCACAGGTCCCTTTTCGTAAATATTTCCCCAGATCCGAAAAGGTAGAAAACAATATCCGGGAAAACCTCCTAGTCGCGATAGGCTAGGGTATTCCTTTTTCGTAATCGATCCAGCCCAGCCCGAAAAAGGGTTAAACTTATACTGGGTGAATGTCGATTCTTGTCCATTTTAACGAGATCGAAACGACAAGGGCCTCGGCGATCTTTTCATATTTAGAGAGTCAGAAAAGAGCTGAAAGATGACTCCAGAGTGACTTTTTCGTGTATTTACCGAGTCCGAAAAAGTATAAAATACAACTCGTTTCCATCGTTTAAGTCGCAAAAACCTGCTGCTGCACATACCAAGCAAGCGTAAAAATCCATTTTCGACATAAAATATGCAAATATTTGATAAAAATAACTTTTAAAACTCATTTAACGTCGAAAAAGTTATAAATATGTCAAATTGGTAAAAATAAAATTACTTTTACTATTTACCTTGGTGGAAAGCAACAGTGGTCCATTTGGAGCAGAAACTTCTGACGGTGATTGCGACAAATCCAGTTGACCATTCAGCTTCTCGTCTGTCACAGGTAAGAGGCGTTCCCTTGCTCTTCATTTTCATTCATTTTTTGATAATTTTCCCTTGAAAATCAGTTCTATGTGGCCACTTTTAAAATTTTAGGGCTGCGCCCATTGGCGCGGGTATCGGGCACGGACCCGCGCCAATGAGCTCTTTTATACAAAGGGCTCGCGCCACGTGGCGCGACTGTTCACAAAACAGCCGCGCCAGCGGCCGAACCTAAAAATCCGCCTAAAATTTCGACATTTAGACCAAATTGCATGGAATTTGAGGCTCATCAGAGATCTAACTAAGGGTTCATGGCCATATGAATGCAGGTAATCAATCAAAATGGAAATTGAATGGAAAGAACGAGAGCACGGAGAAGAGGATGAACAAGCCATGCAAAGTCAAGCTTGCATGAACGCCCTTAGAAACTGCGGGTTGAAAAAGTTCTTCCTCACACCCTGTCTACGAGCTCAGCCCGAGCTTCTCCAGTATTTGATCAGTATCTGGGATGAACACGAACAGGTGTTCAGGCTACGAGATCAGGTATTAGAACTGGAGGTTTCTGATGTTTATTTCATCACCGGATTGTCCCGCAGAGGTCCAATCCCTGTATTGACTGGAAGCAGACCATCTGGGGAAAAGATGGAAGAAGTGATGGCACGAGTGTGCCGAGGGGCACAAACAGGATCAGGAAGCAAGAAGGTGGATATCCACACTATCCCTGATCTGGCATTGAGAGTTGTTCTGCATACCATCACGCGGGCTGCAGGGTCGCAGGCACCGCATGAGGCCACAAAGGCCCAACTCCTGCTGGCCTCAGAATGCATGGGTCCCTTACTGTTTAACTGGGCAGCAGCAGTAACAATCAACATGAAAAGGCAGCTCACAAAATGCAAACAGGGAAAACTGAAACAGTTCGGTTATGGTTCCATCTTGGTATCGTTCATTCTGGAACGCTTACCAATCTTCCAGGGCCAAGGGGCCGCAGTGGCAGATCCGATACCATGAGAGCCAAGAATGGCTCGCTGGGCAGCATTGATGCCCAGATCTGGAGGTGGCCAACAGATGTCCTGGAGGCCAGAGTTCTTTAGGTGGTTACGGCGCCAGCTGATCATCGTGGAAGACTAGCCCTATGCAGGAACTGACTTTACCGGGGACCCAGATCTCCCTCTACCAGAAGGAGACGACTGGGACGAGGAGTTGGGTAAGACCTCATATTTTGATTTTATGTTTTATGTTTTTTTTTTGTTAATACACATTCGTCCTAACACGATCATCTATGTATGCAGATGTGGGACCTGAGAGACCAGCTGGGATGTCTCCAATCTCCCGGAGGACACAACTCGCCCCTGAGATTCAGGGAGAGGGCACCGGAGGAGAGGATATGATCCAGAATCTCGAGGGCATTGCCCACGGGATCCCAGACTATGCCCGGCTGTCAGACGTACCGATGGCATACCAGCGCCACACAGTGGGAGTTCCGAGTCGGATCCACCGAATCCTGAGGCGCTTAGTGCGTGCAGTCACATGCTATCATGAGCACCATGTGGATTAGTCCTTAGGATTTATACCACACTTATTTTTTGAGAGACATACCGTCTCCGGATGTACTAAGATGATTATGTATATTTTTGAGTTTTATGTGACACACTCTTATGTAAACATTTCGATATCTATATATATACATATCTATTTCTGGATGAGTCTTTCTTTACATGTGATGATGATTTATAAGTTACGCAAATGTCTGTCTAATACCAAATTTGCTACTGCATCTGTTAATGTATTCAAATGCCTGGGTATATGATGATATGTAATGTAGTCAAAATTCCTTTCCAGTAATCGAATACGCAAATACAGACGTAAGATGGACGGGTTCCTTACCGAATAGTGTCCGTTCAGTTGTAACACTACAAGCTGTGAATCTAGGTACATGAGCAATTCACGGATACCAAGGTTTACTGCCTCAGTTAATAATTCCAACACGGCACTATATTCCGCGATGTTGTTCGTGGTACGTCCTAGACACACACCTTGCAGGTCAATCAACTCACCAGCAGGATCGTAGATTACCCAGGCTGCGGAAGACAGATTCCTAGTACTGCGGGAGGCACCATCCGCGAAACCAACAAATGGATGAATAGACATCTGCACAACCAGGAAGACCCGATCAGCAGAAAGATGTTTACAAAGCACACCACACTATACATGCACACAAATGAAAATCACACACCTATGTACACACAAGACGGGCATGCCCCCCAGCATGGTGTCTCAATTCTAGGTGCATGCCCCCCAAGCTTCAGTCCATAGGAAATGGAGTGAAGGTTGAAAACAAAAGAGATTTGAACTAAATCTATCAAAACTCGAATTGAATATGCTCATGTTTCATTGTTTTAACGAGGTTGACACACTTAAAAGAACTATCCTCATAAATATTGTTTCATTATTCGAAGAGCTTGGCACAAGCGAAAGAACTATGCTCTAACGAGCTCCCAGGAGGAGGCTCAGGGGGGAGTGCGGGGAAAATACCCATGAGGACTGGGTCTTTGAAGAGACCAGGTCCTATACTGTCTGGGGGATTCGGAATTTGATCCACGTATGGCACGTTGTTCTCAGAGTTAGAGGTGAAAAATGACAACTGATCCACCGTGACAATCTTTCCCTCGTGAGGGAACTTAATGAATCGAAAGACGGTAGACGGCACGCAGAGCATGGCATGGGTCCAGCTACGGCCAAGAAGTATATTGTAGTTGAGTTTAGCGTCAACCACTTCCACTTCCACGTTGACAGTTTTTCCCTGTAATGTGATCGCAAGACTCTCGAGAACGCCCAGGGGTTTAGATTCCCGACCATCAAATGCCTCAAGGGCATTGGGAGATGACGACAAGGCTGGAGAGCCGATGGCCTTCCAGCAAGCGGAGGACATAACGCAGGTAGATGCACCCTCATCTACAACGGCCCTATGAATGTTCAGACCATTAATCCCGACTTGAATGACCAAAGCGATTTGATGTGGAAGCCGGGGAGTAAAATTCTCCAGATCGAAGGTGAGAAGGCTCGAGTCGGCGGGATCAATGCCACCGATTGCAGACAGTAAAGCTTTCCCCTGTGAAGGACAAATTTGAAGAACCTCAAGTGCAGACATAGCACATGGCGCCTGTGCCAGATCCTCAACAATGCTGTAATGTTGAGCGGCACGAGCATTTGGATTATAAGAGGATCTTCGAAGAACACCCTTGGGAGGTGGTTTCACAACGGGTTCGAGAGTCGGCTTCTCGATTTCCAACGGACCAGAGACAGGTGGGGGAGGCGGCCCATCCGCAACTGCCTTCCCGGGTGCCTGCCGCGGTTCGTTGTAATCCTTCGACCGCGTAGCGACAGTGATAGGTGCATTACTCTTCATCATGAAAACCTGAGACCCAAACGGTGCAGATGGTGACGCCTGTTCAACCATCTGGGTCTGCTGAGATGGAAATGGCTCTTTCAAAATAGCCGGAGTCCCTTTAGGGCCTTTAAGAAGTTGACTAACCTCGGATCGTCGTGGAAAATCCTTGGTATAATGGTCCCCTTCGCAGATGAGGCAAGGAAACTTTGGTTTACACTGGGAGCCATCCTCAGTTCGATTTTTAGATTCTGGTTTTGGGGCATCAGATTTTGATTTGCCTTTTCCCTTCTTCTTCCCCTTGGAGGATTTGTCCGCAGGATTGGCCTGGACGGCATTCACCTCCGCGGTTTTACCAGAATCGGATGAGACGGGATTAGCAGAGGTATTGTTGGAAGAATTATCCTTCTGCTTCCCATTCGAAGACTTCTTCGAATTTTGAGAGACAGAACCAATGACACCATCCACCGCTGGGGTAGGCGGAGCCTTAGAGGTTCCGGGCCGTGGAGCATCAGTCAAGATGTCATAAAGCGTGCCAGACTGCGAATAGACAAGATCCAGGTACTGGGCACGCGCAATAGCTTGTTCCTCTGTCACACACGCTCCCATCGCGATATCCTGAGCGATTTTATTCACAAAGGAGGTGGTGAACCAGTGAGTCAATATCTGATCAGGTATGTGAAAATTAATTAATCGACGATGGCGCCGCCACTCATGAATGTGATCTGAGATGTGAGTGGCTTTGTCCTGCTTCAGAGAAGTCAAGAGGTGCGTCCCGGCCTCATACCGGACCGGTAACTGGAAATGCGTGAGGAAAGCCATGGCTAAAGAGTTGAAATCTTGGAAAATGCCACGGGATAACTCTATGTACCACTTCGCAGCAGCCCCTGTTAAAGTACGCTGGAAGAGACGCAAACGGATTGAATCGTCGACCCAAGAGTTAGACGAACACCAGAGGTGATACGTCATCACATGCGCCTGGGGGTCTTCTCCAGCTTTTCCCTCAAACTTGGGACAATCACCTGGTATCTTGGTGGGAACCGGAGGCCAATATGGATTATGTAAAATCGGATCATTGGTCAACTTTGAAACGTCCGGCAGTTCCAAGGTAGCCAGGAATGGCAATGGAGGGTTAACTGCCATGCCAGGCCCAGGATGAGGTCCGGTACCCATACTCCACGATGGTTGTGAATATCCCTGCCCCCACGGGTTCTGTCCCACAGGATTCTGACCGTAGGGGGCATAGGTCGTATAACCAGACTGATTTGGATGCTGGTAACCATAGTGCGGGGCTTGATAACCAGGATACGGACCCTGATTAGGCGTCGGCCCCGTATAAGCAGCGTTTGGATTCGGCTGCTGAGCGTAGGTGAAATTGGGTGGAGGAGGATAAAACTGAGAGCCTCTGGGGTGGTTATAGTTCGGTTGAGACTGACCATGAGGATAATAACCACCCTGAGGGTGAGTAGGCTGCTGAAAAGTGGAACCCTGCGGAGCCTGATACGTAGGGCGCAGCTGTTGATTTGGCTGCGGCATTGAATGAACAAGCTGCTGAGCAGAGTGAATGGAATGAGAGGGCTGCCCTGAATGAACAGGTTGACCCGAATGAGAGGGCTGACCCGAATGACCAGGCTGACCCGGATAAACAGGCGGCGCCGGTTGCGCAGGTTGACCTGGTTGTAAGTGAGCCCCAGGTTGTACCGGATGGGCCGGTTGGCCTGGAGGCGGGACACCGGGTTGTACCGGATGAGCCGGTTGGCCCGGTGGTGGAACAGGACCAGGTGCTTGCTGGAAACCAGTCTGACCTGAAGCAGAACCATAGGATGGTCCTGGCTGATATGCAACGTTAGAAACAACAGGATACTGCGGTTGCATTGGTAAAGAAGGCTGGATCTGCCCCCCAGGACCATAGGCCGGTCCCGGTTGATACCCCGACTGAGGTTGAGCAGGTTGACCAGAAGGGCTATAATATGGTCCTTGCGGATTGTACAATGGCCCTTGCTGGCCCGCAGGGTAGCCTTGGATGGGCTGCCCCTGTGGGTCATACAAATAGCCAGGTTGGCCCGCAGGTTGGCCTTGGAAGGGCTGTCCCTGCGGGTTATAAGCCTGGTTGTACGGTAAACCTTGAGCATACAGATAAGCCTCAGGAGCGGGAAGGCGCAAAACCTCCCCATGCTCGTCATACTGACCTGGGAAAGCATACACGGGAGTGCCATCCTGTGCATAGTGCGAAAAGAAAGATCGGTAGGGATCTTGGGGAAACGGTCCAGCTTCGGCGTTCGGCTGTTGCAAAGACAACCGATACTCCTCCGGAGAGATATTCTCCGGTATAGCAGTAGCTAGATACACATCTTCAGGAGTTGGCCCAGCCCTAGTAGCAGATGCTGAGACAACAGGAGAAGAGGCGGCCACACAAACAGTGGGCCGGACGGGAACAGACGTGACGGGCATCGAAGGGGACACCCCGGGTGTAGTAGTAGCTGGCCTCAAAGCAGGAGATGATATCCCCATAGAGGCTGCAGCTGAAATGATCTGACCCAGAGATCTGTATCCCTGTGGTAAAGAAGGACTGGCTGTCGACATGGTAGCCAGCTCAGAGTTGTCTCCCTCAAACAATCTACGCGGGAAGAGCTGATAGTCTTCACCAGACGTCGGAATTTCCTCACCAGAATCACTCATGGTTGATCCTGCCGTTAAATCACGCAGAAGACGGCGAGGACTAGGAGGAAATACAGCAGCAACAAACGGCGAACCCGATGTAAGAGAAAGGAAATCAACTCCTAATCTCAATTCAGACACAGGGTCCGAAAAGGGCCAATTGAACTCAACTGGTCCTCCAAAGGGTTGCTCAGCGAGAACCGGTCCCCCGTCAGGAAACTCGGAAACAACAGGCTGCTGTGGTTCAACAGAAGACTGAGAAGCTTCTGAAGAATCGTTCGTGTAAGGACTACCAGTAGACGAAACCGAAGGTTCCGCCACTGTGGCAAAAGACCAGAGAAAAAGAACAAACACACACACAGGCTGAAAACGAGTTAAGACACACGATCAAACGGTCAACAAGCAATGTCTAAACGGGTGTGTAATCGTGGGCGATTAATTTTACCACATTGGAAAGTAAGAAATTCTACCGTTTCATATTTTAAGAGTCGAGAAACGACAAAAATATGACTCTATCTCTTTCAGAGTTGACACAAGCGTGAAAGGACAAGCGCTTGACGATCTTTTCAAGTTTAAGGAGTCAGAAAAGACCAAATGACTGCTCAGGAGTTTCTGGGTAATGCTTGACAACTCAAAATATACAATAGTAGGAGGAGAATGAATATGGCCTGAAACTGAAACAACCTCCTCCAATGGATTCCTTGAGTGCAAGGCTGATCGCGGCACAAGAAATATCTTCCTCCAAAATGGTGGAGCAAACCCCCACTGCAGACAAACTCTGAGATAACGCAGTCTATGGAAGGGACTGCGCTAATGAAGGTGGGAGAAGCTTCGCCTTCTGCCAAAATATGCAAATCAACTCTAGAAACCCTCCTTGTTGTTCCTCCCAAAAAATAAGAAATCCTTCCTATGAGAAATGATACAAGGAATGGTGTTGTGGAATCTCCTCCACAACAACACCTGCAACACAACCCAGTGACTACGCTGTAGATGAAGAACTGGCTATGGCCAAATGCCTGATATGGAGAAATGAAGAGCAATCCTCCTTGAGCTACTCAAGAGAGGAGAGGAACTCTTAAACAGGAATCCCTCGTGCCAAAGGCACTACAACTCAGCTGAACAACTGAAGACTGCAAATAGACTCAAAGTCCAAATCTTCAATAATAATCTCTACGGCAGCCTCATCCTCCTTATATGAAAAATTTTGTCTCCATGCCATGGACCCCACTCAATTAGGGTTTCTCCCACAAGGAATCTTCTTCCCTCTCTAATTGCGTTGTCTTCCCAAGCAAGCTACACCCTCTTGTGATGCGTTGTTGACTTGGTCAACATGGCCTCATCCTCATGTGTTTACCCCCTTTTCACACTAGGAGGTGCACAATTGGCTACTCCATGGATCCCTTCTCACTTTATGTGGAATTTATTTATGCAAATGGGTCTCCTTACCCATTTGATTTATCTGCTAGATAATATGACCAAAAATTAATGTTCCAATTCATTTGCAAAAATTTGGAACATTATAGTCCTCCCCTCCCAAATATTTCTTGCCCTCAAGCAAGTGAAAGGATAGAATGTGTCTTCATCTCCTCTGCCTATAGCATCCCTGTATGATGATCTCCTCCAAGTGCAGTGTTGCCAGCTCATCAATCCAATCCTCCACAATGCTCCCCCTTAGCATGCAAGTAGCTATCAAGCCATCATCATGTAAGGTATAATGCTAAAGAGGATAGAAAGTGGTGTCTAGAGGTTCCCCCTTAAGGAATGGAGTCTGAAATATAATGGGAATTTTCTCCCCCATATTGTCCATCCATCCCCAAGCTATGTGCCATGCAAATTGAGTCACCTCCCAACTAGGAAACTCAAGAAAACTGTCATCCACCTTTGGCTCCGGCAAAGAAGGTGGGATGAAAATTTGTACATGGTAGACCATACAGTCTACCCCATGCTATCCATCTCTCCACTTAAGATAATTGTAGAGTGTCTGCTAATCCTGGGCTGCAATAACATTGCCATCAAGTGGCAAGAATAAGGCTAGACCTCACAAGGTCTCTCCCCCAACGCTGTAAGATATGTTGGCCCAAACATATCCATATGTGATGAGTCGGGAATCATCCTCATATGGTCTCATACCCATCATATGGCTCACTCCATAATAAAACATTGTTGTTGCTGTAGTGGCCATATCATTTCTCATGTTCCCATCAGAACATGCAATGAAAAAGATGTGAGGGACTCCTCCCTCAATGGACACATCCATCCTATGTGTCTCCTACTCAATCCTGCTCCTCATAAAGGCATGAACAATAGAATCATAGGGAGAAAATAGGAGCATCATGATTGCTACCATGTGTAATAAATGAGAAGGACAATCATCCCTCAAGTGCAACTAGCGCAGCTTAGTGCTCCACCGCCATAGATATTGATAAAAATTGTGGCTACTCAACCACCCGTGTGTTGCATAAATCTCCTCACAAGCTTGGGGAAGGTAAATTATATCTGCTAAAAATTGAGCATCTCCTCCACGTTCTCTATCCTCCCTAAGTCCTCCAAGATAATGGTCATTAGCCATGCTTATGGCCCCCACTAAACCATGAGGTCTAGCAAAATGTATGCTCCTCCTTGGAGCATTCTCCTGCATGTGTATGGTTAAGGTATGCATACATATATCATACAAATGATCATGTGAAAAACAATGTAAACCCTCACATGTTCTCTGATCATATCAATTGAGGACTCATTGTTGAGGAGGTAAATCCTCTCTGCGAACAGAGGCGATCCCTACTAGCCCAGCAGGGGTCTAGCAACAAACAAACAATGTCATGACGCAGGTTCCTAATTACGAATGAAAAGGCTGGAGATAAGAGCGTACCTGGATTCCAACGCTAGGATCTGAAGAAGAAGCGTCCCCGTTCCTCAAGCTTGGCAGATCACAATCCCTCCACGATCTCCGCGGATGAACACCTACACATGGAAGAAACGAACAGATACAAGCATAGAAACCAGCATACGTAACTAAACATCAGTCAGAAAGGACATTACTCGCATTAACATGATGGAAAACGGAGTGGAACCATAATCATAATCATCTATTAAATAACAAACGAAGAGAGATTACAGCAGTTCTAGCAATCGTGGTCTCCCTTCGGATGGTGTGGAGCGATAAAAATGTGTCTTTGTAACTCCTAATTACCTCACATTAATTGTCAACCCAGGGACGACTTTTTGTTTCAAGAGTGTACTCAGTCTGAGGCGGTTATTTACTCAAGAGTAATGTTTTGCAGTATAGTGCTTAAAATCAAAAGTAAATGAAAGCTGGAAATAAAATCTACTTACAACAAAGCATTTTAAGACTTAAATCATGCATTCGGAAAAATAAGCAATGTATCAGTCAAGGGTCCAGTAACAATAACTCATCCCTTTGGAAACTGATGTAACCAAAAGTAACCAATGAACAGATCATTAATCCGGGGACTAGACAGCAAATGCCAATGCCCACTACAGTTTCAGATCATTCTTCACACCAAAGCAAAGATAATGCAAATAACAGGAAATGGAAAGCTGCCATTGAAAGTAAACTAGGAAAGCTCTTTAAAAGCAAACTCTTGCAATTAATCAACCAAACTAAATAGCGAAGTAAAGAACATGAAACTGTAAAGCATTACGATTCAAAGAAATAGGAACTAAATCAAACCATCACACAGCGGAAATTGGAAAGATATGATACAACAGCAGCATACTCCACCAGAGGCTGGGCCCTTAGCCGCCAGCGGATGCTGCTGGGCTACTTCAGATCAGGTGAATGAACAACAACCCTTTTATTTATTCATCCTCAAATTGTGAAATCATTAAAACAGCAAAAGCTTTGAAGATTACAATGGCAATGCAACAATCCCTATCCTATCATGAATAATCCATCTTCATTCTTGAATCTCTAAGTCTGAATCCTCAATTCCATCATTCGAATCCATCCCGAATCATCCTCAAAGTCTTTCTCCCTCTCTGATCTCTGTTCTGATTTAAATACAAAGAGAGCAGAGAGTGGTTACATTAGAGATAATTACAACATGATTCTATTACAAAATTGGTTTGCTTCTAACCATTTGATCAACAAGAACAAGGCGAATTTGGCTTTGCAGCTGAGATTTGGAGGACGGCCGCAACAACAAATCTGAGAAAATCATGCTCAAAGAACCCTGCGTTTCTCTCAGTACAAGCCGAATTTGGGCAAACCGTTCTTTAATAAAGTTAATTGGGTCCGTTCTGGACAAAACCCATGTCCCGGATTTTCCAGATTCTGCTTCATTTGCTCGAAATCTCAACCGAAAAATCGTCACTTCTTATTCCAGCGAATTTCTGAGTTGGCACTTTTAATGATCAAATCTTCAATCTGGAAATTATCTTGGAGGCTAAAAATGGTGAATAATGTTACAACTGATTTATTAAAACTATCATTGATAAAATCATACATAATCATCAATTTATTATAAATAAAGGAGAATAAATAATATTCATTCATAAGAGCATAAATCATTATAAAATGGATTTAAATAATAAATTATAATAAATGACGTGATGAAGAATGGTAGAAATGGGTAGAATAAGCGTTCACAAGTGATAATAATAATGGCATACACCCGCCCAAATGCATGGGTCTCTCTAGTCATTCACATCTCGCAAAGCTCGCCAGGAAAGGGAAAACCTCTCTAGATTCTCTCTAATGGTCTCCTTACCGAGCTCTGCCTTGAAGGAAAAGAGGGCTCTTTACGAGTGCGTCTTGGGAATTTGGAGATTCAAAGCTTAGGCACTTCAAGACTATCTTGCCATGGAATTGAGCAGGCTTTTATAGATGGGGAAGGAGGGAATTGGGATCCCTATTATTGTGGGATTGGCCCTATCAACAAGGAAGGTTCCATGGGAGGTGGCAAAACCACTTCCCTTCCATAGAACTCCCGCAGCCAAACCTCCCAACTCAAGATAGGCAATGGTTTCTGAGTTTGTTGAAACTCAACTTCCACCATCTTTATTTAAAAAACACTCCTTAAATTGGATGGCGCGACCAGTGCTCGCATTTAGGCCAGTGGCACTACTTTTCATAGATTTACCGGGCGCGAGTGCCGAACCTGTTCATTTCCGCGCCAATGAAAAAGGAGATGTTTTTCATGATTTTTGCAAGGAGATGTCTTAAGGGAAATTAAAGTCATGCTTAGAGGAATGCTTCTTTAAGGATGGTTTCAAGGCATGACAATGTTCACAAATACAAATGGGTCCTCCATTAAAGTGACTGGGAATGTAGACTATGACAAATTAATATCATGTAACACTCAGATGAATCTCCTCTCATCCATACAGGAAAAAGGGGTGGTTGTGCTGATTCCCCCATCTCCATATGGTTGGTGCATCTCCTCATATGCTAATCATCAGGTGTCCCACAGGTGAAAGAATCATTGGAATGTCGCACCAATACCCAGGATTTCCAATGCATATCTATCCTCCATAATGAAAATGCTGGTAGTTTCTCATGAAGAACATATATCATATGGTTGTCCTCCTCCTTGACATCTCTTATGCCCAGGTTAAAAATTGGAAGGTTATTGTCCTTCCTATGCTACTTCTGCCACAACGCAGAATCTGCAATGAGAGTAGGTGTAGATGAGGTTGAGGAAATGTATCCCTCCATCATGAGTCTATCCAAAACTCCCATTGTTGTCTCAAGCTCTCCCAAGGTTCCCACCTCTATAGAATCAATGAGTGGTGCCTCCAAGTGTGAAGAAACCATCCTCCTCTGCTGAACTAGTGCCCCCTGGGTGAAATGCCTCCATGTGGTGAGACATCTCCATCAAGAGAAGACTGAATATATGGATGAAAACTTATGTCCATGCCCTGACTGCACAATCCAGCCTCCCTCCTTGGTGCCATAACCTCCAAAAATGGATATGGGTGAGTACTCCTCAACTCATGTTGTTGGTTCTTCTCCCCATCTCCTCCTTGTGACTCCATGGTTTCACACCTCTCCAATAATGACACATGAATTGTGCCTTGATCTCCACATATGAGATCTTGGGGATCTTCTTGCAAAGTTTCAAGGGTCCATCTCTTTGGAGCATGAGCTCCTCTTCTCTCTGCCTGAGATTCTAGATATGCTCTAGAAATGACAACGCTGCTACCCCCAACCTTCTTCACATGAATGGGAAGCCTCCCAAAAACTAGATCCTCTTTAAACGAAGAGACCCCCATGCTTCCTTGCTCCAAGATGTGAGATGAAATTTCCTTCTCCAGCAAGTTTTGGTTCAGATTTTGGGCCTCCTCCACTGTTTTCTGAAGAGGCATTGCGTTCTCATGCAAGGGTTTTTTTTGGTTTTCTTTGTGCAAGCCCATCATGTGTGTCTCATGAATCCTCCCATCAAATCTCTTCACTAATGCCTTAGTGAAATTTTCATAAGATGTAATGTCATTATTCTTCAAAGGAAAGGATTCAAAGATCACCAATCATAGGCCTTACCTCTCATATGTAGCGCTGCAACTCTGGTAGCTTAACTTTCTGGAATTTGGTGCTGCTGCAAAAAGGTGTCTAATTCCTCCACCCAAGCTTTGGCTGAACTGGTAAGTGAACCATCAAAATATGATAGATAGGATCTACCATGCTGCTTTTTCTCCTTGGTCACTCCTTCTTCTTCTTCCACCTCACTTATGGGACTGCTAGGACTATGAATGCACTGACCCTCATAGTGTGTGGTTGAATGCTCACACCCACTATGTACAAATCTAGAGTCTGCTTTAGGATCAAACCCTCTTGGGGATTCTTCATATTTTTCCCTCCTAATCTCCTTGAGATCTTTATGAATGCTCTGTGCATATTTAGGAAGAAGCATTGTAATCTTATCCCCTTTTCCTCCATCATAAAATGGAGTCTTCTTCCTACTCAAAATTATGTCTCCTTCTTGATGAGAATAGGAAGTTCAAGGTCCTTCCTCCTCTCTTTCTTCTTTCTCCTCAACCCCCTTGGATAGGTTCTTTCTGGATCTAAAAACTTATGAGAACAAGCTCATCCTCTTCATCATCTTGATTTCTTCTTTCTTGGGCTTGAAGGCCACAGGCTAAGCCAAGAAATATGCTCCGATACCACTGTAATGTTCTGAAATGGAAATCAGTAGCTTTTTCACTGCTGAAGAACTCCTTTGTCGGAAATATGAACAAGGCTATGTTAGAGATGTACTGAGAGGGATTTTACTAGTTATGTCACCTCTAAAGAGAGGATGAGAATCGGAGGCTATCTGGACTTTTCTCAGACTCTACCTATAGCTACGTAAATACTTCTTCCTTAGAAGATATTTCTCAAAGGGATGAGCTACAACAATATGCAAAACATAAGCATGAAGAGTAACTTGCTTCAACTTTAGAAATGCTGGAGAACTCATAGCCATCTTATTAAAATAATAACAGCTGCAAAAGTATACAAAATCTTGAGGGAAATGATGCTCAAGATGAATAATGTCAATCCTCAAGGCAGAAGTACAAGAATCATGAGATAAACACTGATACACATGTGAATTCTAGCTATGACTGCACAGTCAATTGGAGACACTGCAACATGTAAAATGGTAATGAAATGATATTACAATAATAGCTCAAGAAATGAGGGGGAGCATGCTCTCAACCCTTGAAAACAACACTACAACAATCCTCTAAAGTATTGGCTATAATATATGTACAAAATATGAAGACACAATAATGCCGGAGTTGCTGGGTAGCAACAGCAACTCAAAATATACAATAGAAGGAGGAGAATGAATATGGCCTGCAAACTGAAACAACCTCCTCCAATGGATTCCTTAAGTGCAAGGCTGATCCCGACACAAGAAATATCTTCCTCCAAAATGATGGAGCAAACCCCCACTACAAACAAAATCTAATATAACGTAGTCTATGGAAGGGACTGCACTGATGAAGGTGGGAGAATCTTGGCCTACTGCCAAAATATGCAAATCAGCTCTAGAAACCCTCCTTGCTGATCCTCCCAGAGAATAGGAACTCCTTCCTATGAGAGATGATACAAGGAATGGTGTTGTGGAATCTCCTCCATAGCAACACCTGCAACACAACCCAATGACTATGCTATAGATGAAGTAGTGGTTATGGCCAAATGTCTGGATATGGAGAAATGAAGAGCAATCCTCCTTGAGCTACTCAAGGGAGGAGATGAACTCCTAAACAGGAATCCCTCGTGCCAAAGGCACTGCAACTCAGCTAAACAAATGGAGACTGCAAATAGACTCAAATTCCAAGTCTTCAATCATTCTCTCTATGGCTGCCTCATCCTCCTTATATGCAAAATGATGTCTCCATGCCATGGACCCCACCCAATTAGGGTTTCTCCCACAAGGAATATTCCTCCCTCTCTAACTATGTTGTCTTCCCAAGCAAGCTACACCCTCTTGGGCTGCACTGTTTACTTGGTCAACATGGCCTCATCCTCATGTGTTTGCCCCCTTTTCATACTAGGAGGTGAAAAAATGGCTACTCCATGGATCCCCTTCTCACTTCATGTGGAATTTTATTTATGCAAATGGGTCTCCTTACCCATTTTATTTATCTCCTAGATAATATGAGCAAAAATTAATGTTCCAATTTATTTGCAAAAAAGTGAGACATTACACACTCCACAAGGAATGACTATTGATATGGGGCTGAAGGAATGATATATCAGATACAACAACACCCGATCAACTCAATAGGTGAAGGGCTGGTCCCCTCACTGAAAAATAAGCTCAAAATTTGGAGATTTCTCTCCTCCTTGCTACACCCACACTTGCTTACAACCCAACTCTAAACGAATTGCATTTGTACATGAGGCTTAGACTTGGCCAAATTCCTGATTGTGGGAAGTATATAGAAAACTCCTCCAAGAGCTCCTCGATTGGAGAGGTGGGATTCCCGATCAGGAACACCACCAGCCCTCAACAGCTTTAACAATCTCAACTAAACGATTGAAGAATGCAGAAGTAGTCCTAACAGAACCATACACAAAATAATAATCCAAAACATGAATAATAGTGGACATTCCTCCATATATAGCATGAGAGCCTCCTCAAATTGGGTCCCATCCATACTTTACAAACTCATACGGGATTTTCCTCCACTAAAACTCTGCCCCTATCTCTTTCATCATAAAGACTACTCCTCCATGACAACGTTGTTGATTTAGTCCGTTGACAAATCAACATGATCCAATCTATTCACACCCAAAGGTTCTTATTCTTATTTACTATTCTTCCTCATTTCACATTAGGGTGGCTTGTGTTCATATAAAGCGGTTTGTACATCTCCCCACCCACTTATTGCTGCTAGTGATAAAACAAAGTATAATATTCCATTCATATGGAGCAAAAATTTTTGGAATATTACATCAAATCACCTCAAAAGCTTTCAAATTATTCCTAAGGGTCCTTCAATCATAGTGAGGGGGAAAATACAAGTAATCTACCCATCCTTCAAGCATTTTGTCATCATTTGATAAATGGAATGAACCCCTAAGGAGCAACCTAAGGCTTGAAGCTGAAATTAACATTTTACCATTATTTTCATCTACTTGAAAAGTATCGGTCAAAATAGATGGAAATTACCTTGTTGAGGTGGTCTTATCTACTTCTTTCATACCTCCATAACCATTTCCTTCACTGTACTTTGTCCCCTCACTTGCAAAAGCTACCATTCCATCACCTTATGTCTCATCTCAAAATTCACATCAAATTCGGTGTTGGAAAAGCGAGTTTTTCAAATGTCAAGAGAGGGAGATGGAAGTGAGGAAACATTGAGTAGAGGCAGATGCCCATGAGAAATAAAAGTGAAAGAAAAGAGCGATGATGAAGATAAACGGTAGAGAAATCAATCGATCAGGCATATGTCGGTCAAAGAGAAATGACTCGAGATTCCAATAAGAAGAAAACAATGAAAAATGGAAATGGAAAAGAGCAATGAAAAGAAAGCAAATAAGAGGATATAAGTGAAAAATATAACAATGAAAAATCAAACAATGAAGGTGACAATGAAGGTCAGATGTCGATAAGGCTAGTAGAAATGATGATGACATTGAATTCGAAAAGCCATGAAGAAAGCGATGAGCTAATAAAAATGAAACCTATGAAGAATATGGTAGGATAAAGGAGGATACGGACAAATAAAACCTTTAAATCCTTGCTGATCCATCCCCTACAAAGCCTCCCAAAAATAATCAACTGAACAAAATCCAACTTTGAACATTTTGCACTTAGCCAATTTTTTGAGCATTTTGAGGCAGGCGCGGCATCGCAGCTCTGCGCTCTTTTAAGGAACTCACATGGAATGCTTGATTAAATTTTTTGAATCATTAGATAAAGGAAATCATCGAAATAAAATTCTTATCATTGGAGCAAAGCGATCTCAGAAAGTGCAAGAAACACCCCGAAAAATCAACTACTGCCTATTTTTACCAGGCGGCAACGTACCAGAGAAGTCTTGGGAGAATACGTTTTTTTTGGGCAGTAAAATAGACATGAAATGTAGAAACTAGACTGGACAAGCTTTCAAATGAGCTATCGTGGAGCTCATTTGGACACCTGAAGGCCTCCAAATATTCGTCACAAAACATGCAATTTTTCCGGTGCATGTCTTTGCGCCCTTGGCCTTGGTGTTGCGCCCTCGAAAAAAAGTCAAAAAAAGACAAAAATTTATTGAAAAATATATTTTAGAAAGTTTAGAGGCAAATATCTACAAAATTGGTTGAGGATTTATCGTTAGGAGTTATTTTTCATTTATTGAGTTAGGATATTTGGGCCTTGGGCCTTTTACATGGTCTCTGAGTCAAATGACATTTATGATGAAATTAATGGCTTCTAGAAACATGTCTAGGTTTCCACCTCCTCATTTGCAAGATAAATACTGCAATAAGGCTTCATGTTTCTTGTTGGCTGGTAGTTGGATGATTATTGAGAAGAAATATCATAGACTTGAAGATTGGAAAGTGGCATGACAGTAGACAGTTCACTTGATTCATAATTTCTAATTCAATAGTGATCTTCATTTCTTATTTAGTATTTTTTACTTATGTTATCATTTTTTTTTCATCTTTCTTAATGTGGATAAAATTTTAGGCTAAGAAATGTTGTTTAGAGGCACCTTGGCTACGTTTCTCTCTACTGCTTGTATGTTTTCCTCTTGCAAGTGAAAGTTCAGAAATCCTCAAATGCTCTCTAGTTCCACTTATTCTTGTGTATCTTAAAGATTATTTGATGAAGCCAATGTCAAAGTATTTGTGGTTATCCACTCTTTGATGCCAACTTCAACATTTTTTTAAAAGATTCTTTCTTCAAATGCTGAGCAATTAGGTTCCATTTGAAAAGTTTATGATTTTTTGTACATACATTTATCTGACTAGTTTCTTTTGAGGTCTTTATAGGTTGATTAAATAAATTAGGAGTTCCTACCCTGCGATCTTTACTATATTTTTATCTTAAATTTTTTCTTTGCTTGAAGGTGAAATCACTAGAAGACTTACAAGTTTCTTGCTTTCTATATGATTCATGATTGTTTGTCCTTAAGTTCTCTTGCTGCGAGTTTGGTCAAAGAAGTTATTGGTATGCCTTGTCTGCGAGATTTATTTCTTTATGCATAGTAATCTTAAAGGCCATTCTTGTTAAAGTATTTGACAAGGATTGTACTTCACATACACACCTACTATATTCACAATTTAATGTTCACTTCACTCCATAGGCTTTAGATCCATTTGGCTTTATTATACTTTCCCTCCAAGACAACCTTGACCTATTGTTGTACCCTTCAAGAACTTTTTACGGACTCCATAGCCTAATGGTTTAGACCTCTCTCACTATCTATTTCTCTTGAAAACCTACCCAACTAAACAAACAACCAACCGATAAGCATTAATCCTTATAACTAGTCTAAAATAAAAACCCTAAAATCATACAAGTTACATCCTTTACACAAACATAGAGAGAGCCCTCTCTAATTCAGGGAAGACTAGGTCCTAGGATCGAAAGAGCTGGTTTGATGTTACCCTTGTACATTTGAGTCTTGCCAATATAAAAAAATTACGGGTACCTAACATAATGGCGATCATAGTGGGACTGCAGGCAGTGACATCCTAAGTATTCCTTAAGATCTCGAAGACCCAAAAACTTCTTTATATTGGCATTTAGTTATTTGATGGTGGACAAAAAAAAAATCCTAAAACGGTAAGCATCATCTACACAGTCAACGATCTTCGGTATCCTTGACCAGGCTGAATATCTGAATCTAGTGAATGCATTAATCAATCCTAATAATGTTGATAGTGGGCAATGATAAGTTGAAATCATCCACAGCGGCTCACAACTCTCAATAGACCTAAAGACTACGCTGGTAGAAGACTCTAAATTTGGTTGAAAAGATACGATGACCCTTTTGATTAACAAATATGGATTCAAGGATACAACCGATATATGCTCAATGAACAGAGATCACATCCCTAGATTCCCACAAAAAATACCTCGAGATAAATTGGGTTTTAAATCTGCCTATGTTTCAAGATGAAAGGGTGATGACCCCCTTGTTACATCTCATCAAATTCCATATACATGTATGGAGGTTAAAATTTGAATGAATGAGAATTTGCCTCATGAAAATGTTCATGGGGACATTAGAAGGTAGGGCAAGGGAATGGTATGAAGGCCTAGACCTGGTAGTTAGTTTTCTTTAAAGGATTTCAAAGGTATTTTATGAACATTATAAAGAAAATTATTTTTCTTTATTGTTAACTAAAAATTGTTGTATTCAATCAGAGATATATACAATACATGTAAACATTGATGAAGAGTTGGGGAAATTGGCATCCATGAAGGTCTATTGAAGAACACATGCATTTCATACTCAGGTTAACTATCATGACAACCAAGAGGAGTTGGTTGAGGATAAATCAATCGAGTAAAGGAATATCCATAGGATCTCTCTAAAGGCACAAGTGATGATTCACCATCTCTTCTAGGTGAGGCTCAAGAAGACATTGTTACCTCGGGAATCAGCCTTCACAAGGAAGAGAACTACTATAGTTCTATCGAAAAGAAATAGATAAATGCCTCCTCTTTTAATGAAGAGGAAATAGTAAAATTCTAAACATACAACTTGACCTCTAAACTTTCATGTGAAACAGAACCTTTCTATTCATTTTTTCCCCTCTTTAATCCATTACCACATGTCGAGAAAACGGTTGTAGATCAATTCAAAGAGAAACAATTTGATAATCTAATATGTATGATTGGTGACGTACTTTATGTTGATGATTTTCGAAAGTTTGATTAGTATAATGATGGTTATGTTCTCCAAACATAAGCTAATATTCGAGAGCAATCGGCGGTTGGTTTGTGGGAGGAAGTTTAGTTTCATCAACTTGAAAATAGTAATCAACAAATACATATCAGGATTTATGACACTAATGAGGAAAGTATAGAAAATTTGGAAGTAAAGTGAAGGATCTACGACTCTTTGTTCTACTTCATTTACAATTCCATCAAAAATAACTTTCATGTGATTAAATCAACGGTATTTTAGTTTAGATGTTGAGGTTGCGGAAGATAATGAACTTGTTGAGCAAGTTATTAATAATAAGCCTTTTCTGTGAAATGGTTGAGGAAATAATTTGCGACATAGAATCTTCCTTAGCTCTAGATTTCCCGGCCACCAAGTTCAACGTTCAAATTGTGGGTGAAGGCTTGGAAATTGAAACAGTCCATGAGCTGATTAAATCTGATACCTTCTCAAAAATATTTATTGCCAAAAGGTGTTCCTACTCATCAACATGATGGCCTTCACACAAAATTCAACTCACTCAATCAAAGCATATAAGGGATTTATGAGAAAAACTGCAATATATATGTTGAGGTTTCCAATACGATCATGAGAGGAAAGAGATTATGTCTCAAAGTATCCCAAGCTTAACAAAGTTGGAAACGAGAGGATGAGTCACGGATACGGTAGTTGCTCACATCCTTGCAACCCGGAGTATTATATCAAGATCCCTTTCTGTTTTCTTAAGTGCATTGAAGAGGGAGTAAAATATGTCAAAATCGATTTGATAAAAGGTTTAAAGAAAATTTTAGACACTACTATTCAAACACGGGTAAGGTGGGAGTGGCAAATGATTTTTCCAACACACTCAAAAGGTTAAACAAAATATCCTCCTTGTGATATCTACTTGATTGGTTATATTGGAGAAGGGACTTCACAGTGAATAGATATCACATGTAAGTTAGATTAGGATAGATAAGTATACTTAATAAGCTCAGCACTATGAGCATATTTCTAGTTTTAGTCTTAGAATGTGGATTTAAAAAAACAAAACAAAGAAAAGAATAAAAAGGAAAGAATAAAGAAGAGGTACAACCCCATGCCAAAAAGAGTATTGTTGAAAGTGTACAAACTCTGATTATACTACCTTTGAAAAAATTCTTGTTCAATCATCTAGCTAATCACTTGTATTTGGACATGATTTAAATTTATGCTAATATGCTAGTGAAATAAGACTTATCGAACCATTTAAACAGCTCGTCATTAGCTTAGATTAGGAAAAGATGCGGTACCCAAAGCATAAATCTAAACCAAAGAAAATGAGAGGGATGCATAACTAATTCTTAATCACAACCCTCATGCTTTCTAGTTTTTTTTTTGTGTACAAAAATAATGTCTATGTCCGGCTAGTCCAAATGCAGAAGCCCATGACAAATCGGAATTCTTAAATCTGGTTTGGTCATATTTTAAATTTCATGTCGGTAGGTTAGATAATAAAAATTACGTGAAATAGCTTAATCTTGATAGATGAGTAGACTACATGGAAAATTTTAGGGGTGAATTTTAGCCAAAGGCGAATTTTAAGGGATTTAAATTTTAATAGGGCGAATTTTTTATAAAAAAAACCATTTTTATATAGTTTAATAAAGTTAGGCCACTAAGTATTTTAAAATAATTAAATATTAAATATTAGCCGACCAAAAAACATAAACTGAAAAAATGAAAGTCGCCCCAGATTTTCTTTAGTTGGAGCGATTCTATGAAAGAATTCCTTTGGATTTATAGGGTCAAAGGGATGGGTTAGAGTGATTCGCCCCATTTTTTCAGCAGTTCGCCCAAATTTAGGAGAGGTGGTAGGGCTTTGTGCACACGATCTTCTTGCTCTTCTTCTTCTTGGTTGAGCAAGGGACACCGTGACATGCTACGGTCGGGTCGGCCCTCCCATAGTTCGATTTCGTTTTGACCTATAGCCCATTTCCCCGGTGCCATGGAGCTAAACCCACGGGCGAGGAGGATTTTGGGCGGTCACAACCTTGTCGAAACAGATTTCACTCAAACAACAAACTGACAATGGAATGTAAACTAAGCGAGGACAAAGTATCTCTGACATTTTAGTTCGTGGAAGGCTGACGATAAAAACCTAAACAATTCATTTTTGGTTGTACGGTTTCTTGTTGTATGTGCGGCCATGGAGCATAGGGAAATCTTGGAAGTCAAGAAGGCTCTAGCCTGAAAAAGCACAAAGGGTATCAGGTCCAACGAACCACGTTTTTTTTCGATTCTTGCCAAGGTACATGAAAATGAACATCTGTTCTCGGCTTCTAGGACTCTATTTTGGTTTGGTCTCGGCCTTCTTAAAGTGTTCTAGTTGGTTGTCTAGTTTGTGGTTGTGTGTGCAACCATGGAGAAAAGGGAAATCTTGGAACTCAAGAAGGCTCGAGAAGGCACAAAGAATACATCAATCCCAATAAGACCCCCTTATTTTCGATTACTAGCAAGTTACATGAAAATGAACATACTGTCTCAACACTCGCATCCATAATAAATTTTCCTAGTTCAACAAAAAAAAAGGATGGACGTGCAGATGCACGGAGAATGAAACATCTTGAGACACTTGGCACTTAATCTCAGTAAGTAATCCCTCTCTCTGACCTCGAACAACAAAGCTCCAATTAGTGTTTGCCCAAGGCGGGATTAAGAACGAGACTTATCGGCTCAAGGAATCAACGGATATCGAGTAGCGTAATCTCCTCACTCGGATATACGTCGGGATAGGAGTAAATAGTCTTCATATTTTTTACTAAATGAAATGTTTTTCAAAGTCATCGAAATTCGGAATACTAGGAGTTTTGGTTAAACGAGACTACATGTAGGAAAAGCTAGAATGTTATTTCTGATTGTTTTAGACTATGTTATGTAGATCGGAGAGCTACTTAAGTATAGTGATATGAGCTCTATTACTTTTGATGTAGTACTTAAGATACAAAGAGAGATAGGAAGATTTAGACTTAATCATGCGATGCCCCTCACTACTAATATCTTACTGACGATGGGAGCTAGAGTTAAGTTGCTCCAAAGCATACGGTTGAGGCGAAAATTGTCCATGAAATGTACTTGGAATGGTTTCATGGAAGAATTACATAGAACTCTGTAATACTTACGGAAGGAGTTTGATGGACATTAAAATCATGGAGGTACGGGGAATATTACATTCTATTGAAAACTATGAGGTTCTTTTGTGGTGGTGTAAATTATGGAGGTAAAAGTCCCCCGGGAAAACCATTATGTTTATGTAGTTAGTCAAGCAGATTCCTTACTTGAGGAACTTCTTCAAAAAATGAAAAAAATAGGGGCCTAGCTAATCCATACTTTGCAATAAAGAGGAACATGACTTCTTTTTTTAATTAAATCGCTACATAGCAGCTCTGGAAAGATGTCGGATATTGGATTGGTCAAAGGAACCCTTGGGATGACTCCACGTAGGAAAGCTGTCTCAAAGTATGGTTCCGGAAAGGCTGAAAGCTTTTAAGAATTTTGTTCCTATGCAGTTTTGACTTGAAATCTGGTTAGTGGAATGCACTCGTATTTGATGGTAGATCTGTGCCCACCTTTCACGTTTTTACGGTTGTGCTATTTTTCAGATTTGCAAGGTGAGCAAGGACAATTTTCCCAAGCGGATTGGGGAGCTCCTTATTGACAAAACTTGTCTGGAGTTTATTTTTATGGGGCTTTCTAGGGCGTGATCAAATATGTGAGTTTGGGAGCATAGCTTATCCTTCGATAATAATTTCATTAAGTTTAGAGCATGTTTGGGCTAGCGTACAAACAACTTTGATGAGTTCATGACTTTGGCAGCTCTTTTATTGGTGGCCACTAAAAAAGGGACTCATACGCTACGGAGTATTTGGAGATTCTCTTTTGCTAATCAAATGGATGAACAACCAAAATTCTATTCAAAATATACGTCTTGAATAGCATTTATTGACTTAAATTTATATCTTAGCCGGTTCAACTTGGTTACTTTCTTTCCCGATCTTCCAAGAACTAAATGTCATTACAGATACTTTGTCTGCTATTTTATATTCTGCTGCTAGTTTGTTATTGATGGGGAATATATTTACAAAGGTTGTGACCTTATCCATTTTCATTTTTTTCCTTGAAGTTTCCCAAGTCAATATATGCAATACCATGATCCTATATACAAAGATCAAATTTGTGAAACATGAGGTTAATGAATAAAGGTGAATTTAAAAATTCACTTAGATAGCCGGCTACAATGGCATAGTGATACGTTCTCTTTTGAACATATTTCATATTCAAAATACTACCATCTCAATAAAATATGCAATTCTTGTTCTCAACTTTACGTAAATAATGTACGGGCTTACAATCCCTCTTAGCAAATATGTTTCCATTGCCACTCTGACAACATATTCCACAAATCCCTTTTGAAAGGACCCTTAGAGAGCTATCACATCTAGAACATCCAGCCTCTACTGAATTTACAAACACTGCGATCCTCTGTGATGAGTTTTCAAGCCCCATGGTAGGACTTATATTAAGAGCTGGTACTCACTTCTTAGTGATGAAAATTTTAGTCCTCCCTATTAGTAAAATCATCACGAAAATTTGGAACTCGGATGATGTTCTCCAGTCCTTTGCTTCTCAGAACTTTTTGTCTGTGTGTAGAGTTTTATTGTTCGAGTTTTTAGATTTAGTCAGTCTGTTTTCCAAGAGTCTTTAGGCAAGTAGCACATTTCCATATTCTCTTTTCAAAGAAACCATATTTCAAGTGCCTAGGATGAATGTACACAACAACCTAATGTAGTGATAGGTTAAGAAAAAGGTACACTACAAGATAGCCATAGGTACGATATTTTATGAGCTTTGTATGGACGTATGATGTATATTACGATTTCACATGACATGTCAAATATAATGCTTTTTTAACATGGAAAAGCATATAACCACGATGAGATAAAATTTAAGCATTTATGAGAAATTTCTTATTTCAATATCGTGTGAACTATAGAAGATTTTTCAAGGGAAAATGAGTGACAAAATTTACTATTTTACACATATTTCACATTAAAACTTTCTTTTTATTTTTCAATTTTGTTAACTACTCATAAATAAACTAAAATTGTAGCACTAATACTAGAAATTCACTTGTATATATGATAAATGTGTGTATGTATGGTAGAAAGTAGCAATTAGGCTTAAATGGAATCCACTAATGTTTTGTGCCTAGCTGAATCCACTAGATTCATGGATCAACGAGAAATTAATATCCTTGAGATAAAGAAACACTTCTTTTGGGGATAAAATGCAATTATATTAATTAGTTCTAAAAACAAGAGGAAGAATTTTGCCCATGAAATCCTTAGAATTGTGTGAAACCTAATTTTTGGGAGCGGAACAGGGCTGATATTTTCATTCCCTAATTATAGGAGTTCCTCTTCAATCGACAACCAATGTTGAGGAACTCCTAACATGCGAGGGAAAAAGAAGCCAATAATGTGTCTCACGACTATGTGTTTGATATTGTTGATGCTCTTGAGTAGATCAGATCATTTTGTCGGCCCTTGACATGAAACTATTTGGAACTTGGGTAGTGCAAACAATGAAACAGGAACAAGCAGGCTATTTCTATCTAGCTAAGTAGGTTTGTGAGGTGCTTTCTCCCCTAGTGCCTTCATTGGGAGAAAAAGGAGGTAAAATGCATTGTTGTTAACGGAAGAGTTCTAAAGTCAGTCATAAATTCGCACAAGGGGAAATATCTAAAATGAACAACACAAGGTAGAATTTTGTTAAGGTATTGTTGCATTAGAAAAGGTTGGAAAATATTTTCCTCATCTCTATAGAATGTTCTGAAACCTCCCTCTAATCTAGTTGTGGTTTGGGCACTAAAGATAAAGTACTCCTTAATCTCAACCTCATGTAATGGGAAAAGCCTATTGTCTATTTCTCCATGGGGATTTTGTGCTTGGTTTGTACTCTCAAGTGGTGTATCATGTGAGCACATCGAAGTGGCTCGAGGAAGATGAAGTCCCTAAAATAGATGGAACTAAAGATAGCTTAGGCGGCTTTCTTTGGATAATAGAAATTAAAGTCTGGAAGATATGCAGAAATAAAGGCCATCTTGGTGCCTAGGTTTGAGTTATACATTCTAGACATCTTAGACGAAGTTCTTGCAAATATCTCTCTTTGAATGTAGGGCAATTTTCTCCTTTGTGGGAGAGCGGAGTAGGGGAATTGAGGGAGTTCTAGGGAAGGAAGGCGATGAGCTTAGATGCCTATGGCACCTCTAAAATAAAAGGTTATTGAACCAACTAGTTAGGATTGCAAGTCTCTTTGAAAAGTAGGGCACCAAAAAGGGGCACCTATCATCCCTTGAGGAATTTTATTATTTTTTGAACTTAATTGGTGTAGATGGTAAGCTTCCGAGGATGTTTGAATCTAAGTGATACACTCCAAACTCATGAGTGAGAGATTGGGTAGAAGCCCATTTTCACCAAATAAGATGCGACGGGGGATAGTCTAGACCCTCACATTGTGAGACCACTCTATATGACCAAGGCTAGGGCCCAAAATCTTCAAGATCCATATAAAATGGATTGTTAAGTGCATCACGAGAACTTCATTTAGATGGGAATTCCTTGGAAATGAACACAGGGCATTGTACGTAAATAGTAATGACAATCAATATTTCTTACAAGCTTCCAATTGAAGAAGTGGGATCAGTTGACCCTAAGCATAAAATGTGGTAATATCCATTAAATTCACGAGAAGGAAAATGATATACTTAGGAGGGCCTGCTTTCGTATTGAATCATAATTTCCTAAGGTTAATTGTTTGTTATCAATTATTGAAAAATCCTATCAATACATCAAGGTTGACTCTATGACCCCTACGGAGTGGAGGCTAGAACCTACTCTATGCTCTAGAAATAAAAGGAATGAAACCGAGGATGCGATGAAGTAGGAAACTATCACGAGATTGGGTATTTTTGATGAATTCTTGGTAATAGACACGGGTCCCAACTAGTGGGAGAGAGAACACACACCCATAGGCACCTATTTTCGTGATACCTTCGGAAAATATAGTAAATGCAAAACTACCAATCATTCTATCATAGTTGCATCACACCGAAGCAAGTATCCTCAAGTGGTCAAGGACGGCACAGCGATTGGTAAATTCTTGGGAACGATGCGGTGCAAAAGCCTTTTGAATGTCTACAGAGCGGTAAGCGAGGATGTCTGTCTATCTAGTCTCATCTATGAATTATAATATCACGGAAGTAAGATTCATTCTAGTCATGTTGAATTGGCTATTTTATCACGGGTTGGGATGCATGAAGAGACTAATGGTGTAGCGATAAGAATGAAACTCACTCAATACCAACAATTCAAATTCAATTAAAAAAATATTAATGTATTTTAGAGATGATGTTAAACATGTAAATCCATAACAAAGAATGGCGATTCTAACCATTACAAATACTAGGTTGATAAACTATTACAATGTTAATTTACAACATGTAATAAAAATAAACAAATACACAAGTATGTTGAAACTAGTTGACTGGTGAAAAATATATATTCACGATGGAGCAAACTATTGCAATGTTCATTTACAACATGTAAGAAAATAAAAAAATACAATTATGTTGCAACTATTTGATTAATGAAACATATATTTACGATGGGAGCAAATTTGATATGGACATATGTTTGCCTTCACATTCGGCAATCCCTTTTCTGTCCATTGTAAAGAAAAACTAGTATATTGAAATTCATAACTTTGCAAAGTCTTTGCTAGGCATGGTGAATGTTTATCCTCATCATATTTATGGTGATTGATCTTAACATATAACATTTGTAATATAATGCGTTTGATTTATTAACATGTAGATCCACGCATTCCAATTACCATGTAAAATTATAGTCAAGAGCTAGACTTTTTCCTATGTTTTAATATTATACATGTAGATAAATCTATGTTATATATGCATAGAGATAGTTCTAACAATGTGAACAAGAAAAGTAATGACAAATAATTTTAAGAGATATAACTCTTTTAATATATGAAAATTAGTGCATTGTTATTAAGAAAGTCTACAAATTATTTCAACATGTTTATGTTTCAATATTTAATATTTTTTTATTCATATTCTTTAAGCTTAAAAGGAAATATTCAATTTCCAAATTACTACATATATAATAGATGATATTTAGGATATCAAGGTTATCGAACTGCAGAACTATTGAGTGAGAATAACATAATGAATGAAACCAACGAGAATTTAATTGGTCAAATAGAACCAACGACAACTTGTTTGCACTCTCTCAACTTTGCTCACCTCACTATCTAGGTGGCTGCTCATGACACCTTATGCTCTCCATCCCTCTAATCTTTATTCACATCTTTTCTCAAATGAGGCACCATAATGAGCTATAAACGACATAACTACAATAATTTTTCAAATATCAATCACTTGTCATGTACAATCCAAAACCACATAAAGTGAAAAGAAATACCAAAAAATACATAAATTGTTCTCCCGAATTTACACAATTAATCAAAATATAGTGATGTTCTACGTCTTCAAATTAAACGGGTGAAGGATTTCCAAAATGGACAAAGGGATGTATGTACACATTGCGAAAAAATCTGAATTATTTATGTTGTGAAGTCATCAGAGCCAATGTAGTAGTATCAAATTGCTCAAAAAGATATAAATGTGAATGTGATTGGTGAGAAAAACCTGTCTTTGCTGCTAATGTTAATTAAAAGGAAGAAGGATTTCTTCTAGAAGAATACCATAGTAGGGTATTTTTGGGAATCTATTGATGACATTATCATGCAAAGGAGCACAAGTAAAATAATTGTGAGGGAGGGTTTTTAGGCCACAAGTGGGGTTTGAGTTTGAGGTGGCCATAGGTTGCAATGAACATGGGATTTGAACTATGCTAATATATGTGGTTGTTGTATCGACCCGCATACCATTACCGATACACGCAAGATTTGAATCCAAAATTCAGCTACCCCAAAGAGCAACAAGTTATACATGAATATATATCCTCTAATGATTTTATTACCATATGGTGTAAATTACAAGATAAATTGAATTCATGGTTAGAACATGTTTGCAGCTTGTTGCTTGATGTATTTCACTATAAACATAACCCTTGTGGAAAGATGCATTAATATATTGTGAACATACCAAATGTGCAAGGTGCTTGAAAGTCACTAAATGGGTCTGGAGGTTTAGATTGATGGGTGTAGGTGGAGTTGGAGAGGATGTACTAAAGAATCTTAGAACTAAAGATAATAAACATTTGAAATGAAAATACATTGGACTTGGGTTGACATCAATGAGGATTGAAATGTTTATCACCCAAATGAGCAACAACCCATGGGTTATAAGTTCAAATTGCATGTACATCCAAAAAAATGAGGACTTTTTTATTTGGATGGTGGAAATATTCATTATGGAAATGAGCAACAATCATTTGGTTATATGTTTGAATCATCTAGAATAATCGACAAAGATCAGTGGAGCTTTCTCTTTTGATGGTCACATCAAAGGCATGCATTTAATGGAGGGTGCTTGAGTTTCATATGCATACAACAATCACACGTATAGTGCTAATAAAAAAAGGGCTTCTAATGGTTTAATATTGAATGGATGTATGATAGGAGGTTGTGATTGAAAAGGTCATGAAAGCTCCATTATCCATCATCTTATCCGTAGAATGAGGCCTTGCAGGACTACTTAAACAAATAATGGTGGTTTACTAATATTATAATTGTACATATTTTTAAAGTGAACTTTGTCACATTGGCCATTCTTTGAAACATGTTGTGTGAGCAATTCTAAGTAAACTTTTTGAAATATTGAAATATCCATAGTGGCATTTTGGAGCGCAAACTTACACAAAGAATTTTTATAGCATATAAGTAACATACAAACAATGCACTCACACTTTATCGATTCCTTAATAGAAAGTTGAATATTTGGCGAACATAAATTGAAGATTCCTCTCCCATTTTGAAGTGAGCACAATTTTTCTTTTTGTACGTTTAAGTGCCATGTAAAACCTCACTAAATGCAAGTCAAAATTTATGATGCCTACTAGCCAGATAGACATTTTTGTGAACTAGGAACCTAAAAAAAGGATAAGAAATTCAATAACAGTCCACTTCGAGAGGGAAACCTCGTTTTACAATTAATGCAATGCGTAAGACAAGATGAGATGATTCGAGAGACCGGAGTCTTATTGATATTTATATAGGAGACAAAGGGTACAATAATTGTTCTTCGGGTTAACGAGAAGATTAAGGGTGTCAAATCCTCTACACCAAATATCTCTCTTTCCTCCCTATCGCTCCTATGTCATTTTATTTTCACTCTTGGGGAGAAGGTCCATGACTTCATAAACTATTTGATGGGCTTTGTTACACACCCAAGTGGGTAACCCCTAGGAAAAATTTGTCTTATGGATGGATCACTAATTGAACAAAATTATAGATCATTTTTGGTTGTATTCTTGTTGCCATGCTTCACCTTGGTGGTTTTACTTACCCCTAGTCTAGTGTGATCTTCCTTGAGGCCTTTCTTCCCCTGATCTATTTTTTCAAACAAAATAATGTACGTCAAAATTGCTGCAACTTTGCAGATTTTGTGTCGGTTCTACATTCAAATTTAGCTCTTTTACCTGGTTTGTTGTTTCTGAAATATTTGAATTTTTCTTGGTTTAGTTTTGGATATAAATTTTATGGTTTTGATTTGAGATTGAGTTCATCCTCCAGATATATGCGATTCAGATTTTTCTTTGTTTTTGAATTCTCACATTCGAGTTATGCATTGTTCGGGCGGGAGCAACAATTGTGGAACTCATAGTTGGTGGGTGGGATGTTTCCTATCGGTCGAGAGTTTGTGTTGAGTGCACGGGGAAGCTATTCAACTCTAGCAGCAATAATGATTGTCTTCATACGATGAGTCAATTTGCAATTCCTTCAAGGCATCAAAATGAGGAAGGGTGGATTCGATAATGAGTAACTTCATATGCTAAACAGAAGAAGGCTACATCCTATGATACATGGTAAAAAAGAACATAGTCTAGGAGTTCAATATGAAATAATATATTGATTGCTACTATTACTATTATATAAGGGAGTGCTCTTCCAATGACCATTTATTAGCTATGTGAAAGAAGGCTTTGTGGAATTTTTGTACATATAATATTATGTATAACGCTGATTTGCGAAGAAAACTAAGTAAATTTGGTAGGAAGTTTGGAGTATGTGTAATTCATAATTATCTTGTCTTCTCTTCATTGATGACTTTTAAATGTGTGATTTTTGACCTAAGCCATTGCATTATCAATGTGTGAGAGGCTCAAAAACTCGACCTATATGCCAACTACTTCTTATGATCGTTCCTAGGAACATGAATCCTAATTTTTTGTAGGTTTAAAATTTGTCACAAGTTTTTTTTTTTTTTCTCTATTGTGGTCGAATTTGTGGAGGTTATTTTACAAAATTTATTTAGAGTACCATGGATCTAAATTTCTTATGAACTTTCAACTTTAAACAACTTTGGTGAAAATTGTTGATCAATTCTCACTTGGTTAGGGTTATAGATGTTAATGAATTTTGTGTGCATGCATGAGGATTGGGTGAAAATGCACAATGTTGTATAGCATTGATGTGATAAATATGGGATAGTGCCAAGCATAGTTTTGAATATTAGTCTAAGTTGGCTGGTACCCTAATCAACTGGTCAAGTTGATTATTGGTTGAACGGTTAATTGTTGGTTCCAGGGATAGAAGATCTTGCGGGCACAAATACGGGGAAAATGGAGCCCATCATGGGGTAATCTTTTAATTCTCCACCCACTTGCTACCTTCCATGCTTCCTCAAACTCCTCTCCAACCTCATCTGTCGGTGCTAGTAGTAGCATGAGCAACAACACTATGCTTAAGCGAACTAGAAGAATGTGTTTTCCAAACTACACGAACACTTTCCACGGTCACCATGTGCCATGCTTGGTCTCGGTGGTTCTCTTCCTTCTACTTAAGTTCCCTTTACCATATATTCATTGGAACCAACACCCAGAACTCCACTAGACGAAACGATTCACCATTTTGTAGTAGTGATTCGCCATGATTTTACAAGATAATATAATCTCGTAGAGAGATTCGCCAAAAATTATATATACATACAGTACTAATAAAATCACCTTCCATTTTTCTAATGTATCATGAGGATTCGCCTATTTATTATATATATATAAATTTACGGGGTTCTTAAAATTTTCCCTGGTAGACTAGGTAGAGAATAAGAGTTAATTAGCCTAATATAAACTCTTCGATGTGATAAGCGTACAAGTAGATAGTTTTTTTATGATTTCAAAAGAATGTCGGAGTTTTCCGGTACAAGTGCACCCCGAGAAGAGAAGAAAAAATTAAGCAAAATGGTGGGTAGGTAGAAGCTGAGATTGAAGCCAATCATGTTTTTGGTTACATGAGATCATAACTTCAAGAGAACATCAAAAGAACTAAGGAAGAGGTTTTCCAAGTATAAGTAAGGTACTAGTCACTGCAAAATGAAGAGATATAGACAAGGTCTTAGACACCATCCTCAAAGGAGTTGTGCTCCACAAGTGGAGCCCTTTGTTAGTCATCCATAATTTTTACTATACGTAGATGACTAAATATTTGGTTTCTAAATTTCTTTAGAAACAAAATTCTAAATATTGTGAGTTTTAGAAATCTCCTTTTTACTTCATTATCCTTATGGAAAAATTTTCACTATTTTACCATTTTCCATTCCATGGTTACCCTGCCACTCCTAAAGGACTCCCTTGTGGGCTTGTGACACTCATCTCATCCTTTTTTCCTCACCTATAACCTCGTTACTTTGCTTATCCCTTGCCCTTGGCTCCCTTTCCATCCGGGTTACCTATAAGCCTATTATTATATTGCAGAGTTCCTCAAGCATTGATGGTCTCAAAACTATCTCTTGTGGTACATTTGAATGTAGTCAAGTACATTGGATTTGGATCTTCAATACACCAATTTTTCAATAGTCTGTTTTTACACTTGAAGTCTCTAAGCCAATTTTCAATCAAAGACCAGGTCAAAGAATCCTCCCACTAGGTCGATTAGGGTTCTACATGGTTGAAGGTCATCAGACTAAGTGTTTAAGGCACTACTTCTCCTTTGCTAGAAGTTGGCTCGGTGTAATAGAATATAAGCACATGGTTATCCAAGAAAGATTCTAAAGGTGCTGCTTGTGATCAAATCCAGTGTAGAAAATGGAGTTTTCCATGCCTAAATGAACAAAGTGTAGGTTAAAAACTCCATGAGGCCAGAAAAGGGATTGTGAAGGTGCTGCTATGTGCAATCATCCCAAGGTTTCCAAGATGGATGTGTCATTGCCTCGAGAGAAAAAAGATTTAAATAATATCGAGTGAGAAAGCTAATTCGGTGTTTTAAGACACACAGAAATAAAAGTGGCCAAAGGAATTTAAGATACATGTTTTGAATTCCATGGTGCGAGCGAGAGGGTTTGAAGGTGTTGACATGTAGAAATCCACTCCCAAAGGTCTTTAATGAACTAATGATTCCTCAAGAAACAAAGTGAAGGTTAACTTCAAATGTTTTTAGTCACCTACAAAGTGAAGGTGTTAAAGACATCAATAGGACAAGAGGAGTCAATTTTATGACTTAAATCATACATAGAGAAAAAACGTCAAAAGAGTTAGTGAGAAAGGAAAAAATGGGTTCAAAACAATTAGAAAGTGGTTAAAAAGATGAAACAATAGCAGCACTTTAAAAGAGCTCTTTTCACACTTCATACCGATATTTTATTCCCTTTAGGAACCGAAGTTTTTCAAGGGAGAAGTTTTGAGTTTTTCGAGTCAAAATTCGGTGCGCCCACGGCTTGGTGCTTCATGCCTGGAAAGTGTGTGCACACGGCATATTTTCTGTGTAATTTCTTAAGGAGATACGCACCTAGAAGAGGGCGCGGCACACCAGGTGTTGCATCTTTTCTCGACTTGCGACAAGCCCAACGAGGAAAGCCTTTGGCAACAACGCCCTTGGCCTAATACTTGCACGTTTGGCGAGGAGAATTCCAAGCCCTCTAACAGATCAAATCACCTCAAAGGCTTCCAAATTCTTCCTAATGGTCCTCGAACATAGTGAGGAGTAAGTACAAGTTAAGCTCCACCCATCCTTTAAACATTTTTTTTTCATCATTTGATAAATAGGATGAACCCCTAAGGAGCAGCCTAAGGATTGTTGAAATCAATGTTTACCATTATTAACATCTATGAAAAGTATCTGATCAAAATAGAAATTAAAGCCCAGTGAGGTGGAGACAGCGCCATCTACTTTGTCCATACCTCCATAATCGATTTCCTTCATAACACCTCGTCCCCTCTACTTACAAAAAAATACCATTCCATCACCTTCTTTCTCATCTCAAAATTCACATCAAATTCGGGAGTTGTAGTAGATTTTTCAGAAGTTTCAGAGAAGTAAGTGAGTCAAAATACCCATGATAAATCAAACAAGTGAATAAAGAAGCTGAGTGATGACAAAAGGGGAAAGTGATGAAGATAGAAGTAGAAATCAATCAGTGGGGCATATGTAATTGAAAAGAAAGAAATGACTACATTCAATAAGAGGAAAACAATGAAAAATGTTAGTGAGGGAAAGAGAAATGAAGAAGAAAGAAAGGAAGAGGATATCAATGAAAGATAGCAATGAAAGAATCAAACAATGAGGAAGGTGATAATAAAGGTCGGATATAAATAGGAAGAACAAATAGTAGATGACATTAGGTCAGCCATGAAGAAAAGTGTGCTAATAATAGTAGAAGCCTATAGAAAAAATATGGTAGGACCAAGTAGGCTAAAGAAAAAGAAAAACCTTAAAATCCTTGCCTAAACCATCCCCTACAAACTCAGCTTCATCCATTAGACAAATCATTTGGAAAGCTACATTTTTGCACTTGTGATTTTCTTTGTTTTGAGCCAAAGGTGCGGTGCCATGGCATATACTCTTTGGGGCACTCTTGCAAGGAATGGCTTACATTTTGGAATCCTTAGGACAAGTACATCATCCAAAAAAAAAAAAATCATTTCATTTGGAGCAAAACTTGTCCTCAAGAGGTGCAGGAGCCAAAAATCACCTTTTCTACCTATTTTCGGAAGTTTGAGCGGCTGCCTTTGAGAAGTCTTGGGAGAATAAGTTTTTGGCAGGAAAATCTGACACCAAATGGAAGAACACAAAAACTATTTGGAAACTAGACTAGACAAGCTTTCAATGAGCTATCATCAGACTCAGCACTGAGGCTTATGGAAGGTACCTCAAATCTTGGTGCAGAAGCCTAGGAGAAGCCACTCGGTGGGTGTTCCGCCCTTGCCCTTGCCCTCTCCCTTTACGAAGAAAGTCTTAAAAAACTGCAACATTATTGAAAAGATATTTTCCCAGGCTTAGAAGGGAAAATATCTACAAAATTGGTTGAGGAGTTATTTTTCATTTATTGAGTTAGGATATTTGTGTCTTGGGCAAAGCAGGTCTCAGGGTCAAATGACATTTATATGAAAATTAGAGTGTGACTTCTACAAACCTTATCTAGGGTTTCCACACCTATTTCAAGATAAATACTGCAATAAGGCTTCATGTTTCCTATTGGCTGGTAGTTGGATGATTATTTTATAAGAAAGAATATCATAGACTTGAAGGTGGAGAGAAATTGGCTTTGGTTTTGTTGATGTCTTGATGTGAATGACAGTAAGACAAGCTCACTTGGGATTCATGAACATAGTTAATGGTGATGTGTTTCTTATTTAGTGCTTGTTTTTATGTTATAATTTTGCTTTAAAAAAAAAATACTCTATTGGAGTAGGTTAAAAAGTTTTAAGCTAATAAATGTTGTTTAGAGGCACCTTAGCTCTATTTTCTCTCTACGCTTGTATGTTTTTCTCACCTAGGTCGGATATGGAATCCTTAAATGCTCATAGTTTCTTATGTTTTTTTATCTTAAATATGATTTTATGAAGCCAATGTCAAAGTAGTTCATGGTTAGCCTGCTCTTTGATGTAACTTAAACATTTTTTTTTAAAGGTCTTTGCTTGATATTCTTGATTAAGGTTTAGCTAAAGAGGTTTGTGATTTTCCATGCCCTTTTGTTTATCCTAAATAGTTGCTTTGGAGGTCTTTATAGGTTGATTAAATAAATTAGGAGTTCCCTACCCTTTGATCTCTACTATGTGTTTTTATCTTAAATGTTTTCTTTGCTTGAAAGTGAAATCACTAGAAGACTTGCAGTTTCTTGCTTTCTACGATTCACTAGATTGTTGTCTTAGTGCTTACTTGCCGGGGTTTAGTCCACATGAAGTTATTGGTATGCTCTGTCTTTGGTTATTTCTTTATGCATAGTAATCTTAAAAGGCCATTGTTGTTCAACGTATTTGACAAAGGATTCTTAACTTCCATGCACTTTCTATGTTCACAATTTAATTTTAACCTCACATAAGATTTTAGATCCATTTGGCTTTGTTATACTTGCCCTCCAAAAACCCTTAGTTATTCATTGTACCTTTCAATACCTTTTTTGTAGAATCTATAGCCCAATGGTTTAGACCTCTCTCCCCCTCTATCTATTTTTCTTGACAACCTGCAACTAAACAAACGCTAATCCTTATAACTAGCCTAAAATCATACAAGTTACATCCTTTACACGGAAACATAGAAGGAAACCCTCTACGAGTCTAGGAAAGGCTAGGTCCTAGGACTCCAAATACGGTTTGATGTTACCCCACTTTACATTTGGTCTTGCCAATCTAAAAAATTACGGAGACCTAACATAATGGCGATCATAGTGGGACCTGCGAGTCAAATGACATCCTAAGTATTCCTTAAGATCTTAGAAAACCAAAAAACTTCTTTAGTTGGCATTTAGTTTTGTTGGTGGATAACAAACAAATCATCGAAACGACAAGCATAATCAGAACTGACTCCAATAGTGTTTTGGCCAGCCCTTCGACCCCCACTAGTCCTCACGAACTCCTAGGAATGCATTAATCAATCCTAATAATGTCGATGGTGGGCTTGATAAAGTTAGGAAGAAAATCACCGGAGACTCCACAACTCTCAATAGACCTAAAGACTCTGTGGTAGAAGACTCTAGATATTTAGTTGAAAAAGATCATTGACCTTTTTGACTAACAAAGGCAGATTCAAGGATACAACGGATATATGCTCCAATGAGCAGAGATCACATCCTGATTCCCACACAAAATGCCTCGAATAAATTTGGTTTCAAACCTACCTACCTATGTTTCGAGATGAAAAATTTGATGACCCTTGTTACATCTCATCGAATTCCATATACAGCTTATTGAGGTTAAATTTGAATGGCATGAGGATGCCTCATGAAAATTTTCATGGGACATTAGAAAGGTAAGGCAAGGGAATGGTATGAATGCCTAGACCACAGTAGTTATTTTTCTTTAAAGGATTTCCACAAGTTATTTTATGAACGTTATAAAGAAAATTGTTTGTCTTTATTGTTAACTAAAAAAATTTTGTGATCAGTAGAGATCTCATACAATACCTTGTAAAAATTGATGAAGAGTTAGGAAATTGGCATCCCAAAGTCTATTAGAAGAAATACATGCATTTCATACTCAGGGCAACTATCATGACAACGAAGAGAGTTGGTTGAGGATAAAATCAATTAGGAAATAAATTAAGATCCACGGGATCACTGCTGGCTTTAGTGATGATTCACCATCTCTTCACCTAAAAGTGACGATTCACATATTCTAGGTGAGGCTCAAGAAGATATTCGGCCTCAGAATCATCCTTCACAAGAGGAAGAGAACTACTATAGTTCTATCCAAAGAAAGAAAAATACCTCCTATTTTAGCGGAAGATGAAATAAATTAGAGTCTAAACATACGACTAGCCTCTAAAATTTCATGTGAAACGAGAACCTTTCTATTCATTTTTCCTACTAATCCCGGCTACCACCGAGATTATAAGCATGATTTGTAGCTCAATTCGAAGAAAAAAATATGATAATCCAATATGTATGATTGGTGAACTTACATATATTGATGATTTTCCAAAGTTTTATCAGTATGATGATGGTTATGTTCTCCAAATAGATGCTAACTTGTAGAGAAATCAACAATTTGTTTGTGGGAGGAAGTTCGGTTTCATCAACTTGAAAATAGTAATCGGTAAATACATATAAGCTACAGCACTATTAGGAAAATTCTAGAAAATTTGGAAGTAAGTGAAGGATCTTTGACTCTTTGTTCTACTTCATTTCAGTCCATCAGAAATAAATTTCTAGCGGAAATCAACGGTATTTTAGTTTAGATGTTGAGGTTGGGGAAGATAATAGCTTTTTGAGAAAGTTATTAATAAGAAGCCTTTTCTTGAAATGGTTGAGGAAATCATTTGCAACATAGAATCCTCCTTATCTCCATATTTGTAGCCACCAAGTTCCACTGAATTTGAAATTGTAGGTGAAGGCTTGGAAATTGATAATTTTTATGAGAGTTGGCACTTATGGCCTTCACACAAAATTCAACCCACTAAATCGAACCTTCTCCCGGAGTTTCTGAGGAAAAAAATTGCAATATATGATAGAGGTTTCAGTACATATGGTTATGAGGAAGAGGAAGAGATTCCATCTCAAAAGAATCCCAAGATTAACAAGTTGAAACAAAGGATGGTCTGGATAAATGAGTTACTCACATCCTCGCAAGTGAGTATTATTTCAGGTCCTTTGTTTTTTTATAGAGAAATTTGAAGAGGGAGTAAAATATGTCTAAAGTAATCTGATGCAAGGTTTAAAGAAAATTTTGGAACACTATTGTTCAAACACAAGTAAGGTGGGATTAGCCTTTTATTTTTCGAAAGCACACTCAAAATTTGAACAAAGTCACTCATGGAATCATCTACTTGATTGGTTATGCGGAAAAATGGAGTTCACCAAGTAGATATATATATCTCATGTAAGTTAGATTATGATAGATAGGTATGAAAATAAGCTCAACACTATGAGCATATTTCATTTAGTCTTATAATGTTGATATAAGAAACAAACCATGAAAGAAAAGAAAAAAAAAGAGAGAGCGGGGAAAAGAAGAGGTACAACCCCATGCCAAAAGAGTATTGCGAAAGTGTGCAAGGCTAAATGCCACTTTACCTTTAAAAAAAAAAATCTTGCTCGGTCATCTAGCCTAATCATGGTAAACATGATTTAAATTTCTGCTAATAGGTTAGTGAAAGAAGACTTTTCAAACCATTTAAGCTTGGCTTGTCGAGTAGATTAGATTAGGAAAATATGTTGGTTCCCAAAGCATAAATGCGAACCAAAGAAAAATGAAGAGGGATGCATAACCAATTTTGAAAGGACAACCCTCATGTTTTATAGTTTTTTATTGTACAAAAATAATGTCTATGTGCAGCTATTAGAATGCCCGGCCCATGAAAAATCGGTGCTTAATCCTGGTTTGGTCATATTTTAAATTTCATGTCGGTAGGTTAGAGAATAAATTTTGTCAAACAACTTAATATTGATAGATAGTGAACTGAGTAGAGAATAAGAGAGTTCATTAGCCTAATTTGAACTCTTGGAAGTGATGAGGGTACAAGTATATAGTTTTTGTGCTTTAAAAAGAAAATAATGTCAAGGGTTTGCCGGTCAAGTGCACTAGGAAGAAGAAAAAATGTTAGGCAAAGTAAGATAGGTAGGTAGAGCTGAGAATGAAGCAATCATGTTTTGAGGATTTGAGATCAGCTTCAAGGGAACATCGAAAATGAAGGAAGAGGGATATACCAGTACCGTAAGGTATTAGTCTTCAAAACTCGGAGAGATGCGAACTGCGGGGTCTGAGACCACCTCTGAAAAGGAGCTTCCCTCCCCAAGTGGAGCCACGCTGTTAGTCATCAGTAATTTTTACTATACGTAGATGACTAAATATTTGTTCTGAATTTCTAAAAACAAAATTCCCTAAATATTGTGAGTTTTAGAAATCTGCAACTACGTATACTTATGGAAATTTTTTCACTATTCTACCATTTTTCCATTCATGGTCACCACCACCACTCTAAAGCACTCCTTATGGGCTTGCGCCTCTAATCTCCATCCTTTTTTCCCACCTATAACCTCATTACTTTGTTTTCCCTTGCCCATGACTCCACTTTCCATCTAGGGTTACCTATAAGCCTATTTCTTCCCCACTTTCTTCTTACCCGGAGTTCCTCAAGCATTGTTGATCAAAATATCTTTGTAGGCTCTTTAGATAAAAAAAGTACATTGGATTTTGGATCTTCAATACCACTGTCAATACTGTTTTACGCTGAAAGCTCAAGCCAATTTCCGAGTCAAATACCGAGTCAAAGAATCCTCCCACTAGGCCAATTAGGGTTTTACATGGTTGAAGGTCATCATTAGGTGTTTTAGGCACTACTTCTCATTTTCTAAAAGATGGCTCAAATGTAATAGAAGATAAGCACATGGTTATCCAAGAAATATATTCGAAGGTGCCCACTTTGTGATCAAATCCCAAAAATTGTATAAAATGGGTTTGCCATGCCTAAATGAACAAAGTGTAGGTTAAAAAATCCATGATGCTGACAAAGGAAGGATTGTGAAATTGGCTAAGACCGCATTCTGCTCCATGGTTTGCCAATATGAATGTGTCATTGCCTTAGAGAACAAAGGTTTGAAACAGCATCGGTAGAGAAAGCTAAGTCAGATTTTTGAAGCACCTACAAATTAGAAGTGGCCAAAGAAGGTAAAAAGCATGGTTTGAATTCATGGTGCGGGAAAGGAGGGTTTTGAAGATGTTGACATGTGAAATCCTCCCAAGGTGTTTAATGAGCTGATCATGCCTCAAGAAACAAAGTGAAGGTTAACTTCAAATTTTTCGATGCTTTACCTAGAAGTGAAGGTGTTAAAGACCATTAATAAGATAAGAGGAGTCAATTTTATGACTTAAATCACTGCTGAGCAAAAATGTCAAAAGATTTAGTGATAAAGGCAAAAAGAGGGTTCAAAATAATTAGAAAGTGAGTTTACAATGATAAAACCAATGCACATGCCTAAAGAGCTCTTTTCACACTTCATATGAATCATTGTTCACTTGCAAAAAATCATAAATTTCAAAGGGGTGCTTTTAGTTTTTGAGTCAAAATTTGGTTAAGTGTTGTGGCATTGCACCCCTGGCTTGGCACTATGCGGATGGAAAGTGGCGTTGCGCCCGGCTTTTCCGCTTATTTTGTTAAGGTGTTGTGAGCAGGCTTGGAGAGGCCTTGCGTGCTTGGAAAGGCGTTGCGCCTTTTCACGACATGAGGCCCAAGGGAAGAAATTCTTTGCTTGCGCCCTTGGCCTAGGTGTTTCGCACTTGGCCTAGGCATTGCGCACTTGGCTTAGGCGTTGCAAGTTTGGCGGGAATGCCTTCCAAGCCCTCTAACGATCGAATCACCTCAAAGGCTTCCAAATTCTTCCTAAGGGTCCTCGAACATAGTGAGGATAAGTACAAGTTATCCACCCATCCTTCAAGCATTTTGTCATCATTTGATAAATGGAATAAACCCCTAATGAGCGGCTCTAAGGCTTGAAAGCTTGGAAATCTTGTATTTCATTATTTTCATCTATGAAAAGTATCGATCCAAAGAGAGGAAATTACCTTGTTGAGGGTGGTATTACATATAAGCCTGTCCATACCTCTATAACCCATTTCCTTCATAACACTCTGTCCCCTCACTTACAAAATCTACCATTCCATCACCTTCTGTCTCATCTCAAAATTCACATCAAATTCGGGGGTTGGCAAAGAAAGTTTTCAAATATCAAGAGGGATAGCAGGCAGGCAGAGACTTATTTTGGTAAAGGTGAGTGTCTGCAGAAATCAAAGCGAGTGAAGAAAAGAGCAATGATGAAGAAAGAATGATGAAGATAGCGATGAGAAATCAATAAGTGGGGCATAATAGACGAAGAGAAATGACCCGATTCCAATAAGGAAGAAAACAATGAAAAATTTCAGTGAGGGAAAGTGCAATGAAGAAGAAAGCAAAGAGGATATCAAGAAGAAGATAACAATGAAAAATCAAACTGATGAGGAAGTTGACAATGAAGGTCGTGTGGATATCGATAAGGCAAAATAAATGATGATGACATTGGGTCAAAGAAGCCATGAAGAAAGCGATACAAGGCTAATAAAAATTAGGCATATGAAGAATATGAGTAAGACGAGAGGCGAACAAAGAAAACCTTGAAATTATTTGATACATCCCCTAAAGCCTCCCAGAAGCATAATCGGCTAAATACAAATCCAACCAGATTTGCATTTTTTTTTTCATTTGTGAATTTTATTTGTTTGAAGGGCCAAGGTGTGGCATGCTAATTGATGTTATTTTTTGGGGCATTGTGTACAGAGGAATGGCTTACATTTTTGGAATCCTTAAGCCAAGGACATCATCAAAAAACATTTTAGATCATTTGGAGCAAAACAGTCCTCCAAAAGTGCAAAAAAATACCCAAAAAATCACCTTTACTGCCCTATTTTGAGGCGGCAGGCCACGAAGTCTTGGAAGAATGCATTTTTGGGCAATCAAATGAAACGTGGAAAACAGTACAGATTTGGAAGCACTTGGACACGCTTTCTAATGAGCTATCATGGAAGTCCATTTAGCCCATAGAGCCTGCTTTATATTGGTGACAAAACATCAATTTTTAAATTGCGAAATTTGCGCCCTTGGCGAAAGTCAATAGAAATTTTAAATTTGACACAAAAGATATTTTGAAGGTTTTATCACCCAAAAAAATTCAAAACATCATTGTGTCAAGTTTTTAGTCATGGTTTAAAATTAGGTTTTTAGAAGTCAATTTAGGATTTGATCGAAAGTGGAGTTAGATTTTCATAAGTTCAAAGCCCATCCTTAAGTCCAAATAAAGTCTTTTTTAAGGTCCATTCATTGTCGAGTATCCATAATTTCCATGTGTGGGCCATTTCCTAAAGTTTTGGGTCATAAGCGTACGAAATAGCCAAGAAACCTCGTTTTCGTAGTGCCACTAGTTCAAAAAAGTTGATTTGTGCTATGAAGGCGCTAATAGTTTTTAGCGCAAACGGGGAAAAACCGCATTCGGGGCTACGAAAGCGCGATTTCTTAGATTTGTCTTGTCATGAGAGTACCGAAATATGTTAAAATCCAATGGGAAATGATAGGTTAGTGGTATGATGAGTCGGTTAATGATGATATTTAGTGTATACACGTTAAAGTCATCATGGTCATGATAGGGTATGAATGAGGCATCATTCGGTTATGAGATGAAATTTTAAATTCAAAATCTTTCTAATTAGTCATTCTCATTTCCTTTGCCTCCATTTGAGTGTCTAAGCTTTGAAGTGCCAAGCCAAACTGTGGATTGGGCACCAAAACAAAGTTTATCTTCATCATATCGAAGCAAGATTTTTTGTTTCACATATTCAAGAAAGGTTGATTCAATTCATCAAGGGTGATAGGATTTACGTGAAGCATGGCGAGAGGAAAGAAAGTCCACGGAAGGGCACTTGAGACATGAGCACGAGGCCAGAGCCAATAGTGAAGACCCAACAATGATGGAGGCATTCGAAGAGTAGGTTGTCTTCGATTTTGTGAAAAGTTGCGGGATTTGCCACATACGGGTGTCCAAAGAATTTTCCTTGAACTTCAATGGAACAACTACCAAGGTTGGGATGCTAAGTGTGTCAATTACACGATTATTTCATACAGCAGAATGCCAAGAAGGCCAAGGCTTTTGGTTCAAAAATTTGAAATTTGATATGGAGCCGTAAAAGAGTTTATGAAACACAGTATGTAGATATGGACCTCAATAACTTTATCCTAGAAATTTGCATCAAAGACACTTATGCAAAGATGTTTCTCAACATTCGGAGAACATTTTACATGTGAAGGCAGATATCATTTCAAGCTTCTTCTGCATTTCTTGTTAAAAATTTCACTTGATTTTCCCTTTTATTTGCATAGTCTTGAAAAAATAGGTGATAAAGTACAAGCCAAATTTGAAGGTTGTGAAACATCTTTTTTTCATCATGGTTTGATGAGATTATCAACCTTGAACGGCTTGGAGAAGATAGGCATGGATTTTTAATCCTTTTTTTTATAAATGGTTTTGTGGAAGCACAATAACTCTTTTGAAACCATAAAACTAAAGGAACTCCATCACCACCGATAGCAAAGTCTAGTCAACCTATGGTTGCAAACCAAATTGAAAAAATTGAAACCCGAGAAACAAGTTGAAAAAAAGTTACATCTCAGAGACACAGTGCCAAATCACACAAACTCCATCACACATAAAAGCAGAGGTTAAGTACGTCGAAAAAGAGCCAAAGAGAAACAAGATGTCGACGAAGCAAGAAATCAAAGAGTAACGAAGCCAAACGGTAGCATTAAAATGAAAAATAGTTGCTATATTTACAAAGGACAACCCGGTGATAAATGGAAACCTAGATGACATCCTGCATGCTATTTACATAGAGGAGACACCCAACACTGGTGAGTTCATTGGAGAAGATGAGCATAAATAGAAAGAGAAGGCTAAGTCTGCAAAGGCTTGAGTTTGTAATATTCCAAAATTTTCCTACAATAAATTGGAATATTAAGTTTTCTGTTACTACTTAGGAGTTGAATAATTGGTGAAGGTCCATCCATAATAAAAACATGGATAAAATCCCTCTATTATGAAAGGGGATCATCGGTGGAACGTTTCACACCCTCATGTGTGAAAGGAGACATTTAGAAGGCATTTAGGTCAAGTTTGACCAAGTCAAGCAGTAGCAGTATGAGGAGTGGAAAGCATCTTGTGGGATAGTGGAGAGAAAGAGGAAGGAAGATTCCTTGAAGGAGAGAAACCTAAAGAGTGGGACCCATGGAGAGGAGCTCTCATGTGTTTTAAAAGGAGACAGAAACCATTGTTTCTCATGCATATGATTATAGATTTCTTGTCTTCTTAGAATATTTGCGGTCAATTGTTTAAGCTTGGGGTTGTTGTCTTCCTTAGCGCCAAGGATTTCTGTTTAGGAATCCTTCTCCCTTCAACGAAGCCTCTTGAAGGAGTAGTACAGATTTTTCTCACATCCGGGCTTGAGGCCAGAAAGCATCCTCCTCCGGTACGGTGTTATTTTTGTAGAAGAATAATGTTGTGTTGTAGGGTGTTTCTTTGATGAGGATCACAACACCTCTTCCATCACTTGTTTTTCAGAGGAGGACTCTCTCTTTCCTTTGTGAGATCAGTTTGTGGGCCCATTGGAGCTTATTTCGGATCTTTGCATTGGGCCATGTTTCCCTTGGCCCTACGAGCGCGATTTTCTTCGTGTATATTTATTTTCATTTTGAGCATTTGTTGTGGTTGTGCATTGTTGATTGGAGGGTCGGATATTCGGTGATGGATCAGCCTTCCACCTAAGAGATCAATTGGATGAGATTTAGCCATCAGTTTTAGCATCTTGAAATATCTCCATCCATTTGAGTTTTCGAGTTGCAGTGCTGCAACGACTTCGACATTTCTACGAATTTCCATTTTGTACTAGTTTAATCCAATCCTTTTAATGATTGTTGTAGTATTGTTTCCAAGGGTTGAGAGCTTGCTCCCTATTATTATTGACCATTTATTTTCATATCCATGTATTTAAATCATTTTGTTAGTTCTCCATAATAGGCACTTGCTTATCTTAGCCAAAGGGTTTCACATATGTAGCGGTGTTCTTCCATTTCTTGTACATGTATTGTTGAGGCTTGCATTGCCTTGCTTGAGTGATTGTTTCCTCAAGACAATGTACTCTTTTTACTGCTATAACATCACTTTTTGGCTATTTTTATCTTCATATATCCCATTTAAAATAGCATTGTTTATTCCCTTCTTGTTCGAATTGTTTACCGGTCCCTTCAATAGGGCACTTTACGAAGACAACTAGGGGTGGGAGATACATTTAACCACCTAGAAAATTTATTTTGAACCACCTCTTGGATTTTAGTCTTAGATGCATTACTCTAAGGGATCAGGGTCTTAGTTTCAAATCCTGTCGCTCCATTCTTGGAAAATACGTTTTCTAGTCATGCCTTGCTAAGTTTGTTCCCGAGATTTGGAATATTACGGTGGTATCAAAGCAACTTTCTTGGCTCGGCATGTCAATTTCATCCCAAGAAGAACATAATGATGAAGAAGATGAGATTACTCTCATCGGTGTTTATATCCGGAAAACGTCTCTAAGGAGGTCGAAGATTGAAGAAATAGAAGAGGAAGGACCATGCCATGCTATTCTCATCGAAAGAAGACGATGAGCATGGAAGATACTTGGGATCTATTAGGTTCATTTAAGTACCTTTTTGAGTAAAAATCTCAACCTAGAGCCTTCAAGGAGACTCTAGATTTCCTAGTCATCGATTGAAGGAAGATAAGAGACCCTACGGCGGAAGAGAAAACAAAGGCAATAGATTTATGACACCAGCACCTTTGATGGGTTATCCACAACAATAACTTGGGTGAGAAAGTTGGAGGCATTTTTCCTACTACATCCGGTAAGCGGGGAAGAAGTTGTTTAAATCTGTTATTTGCACTTGGAGGTGGAACATGTTTGGTGGTTCGGCCATGAGCAATACAGGTGAAAATTTTCAAATTTCACTCAAGAAATTTGATCAAAACCTTTGATGGAGAAGGAACAAGGAAGAAGAACTCACACCACCACGTGAGAGCCTTGTACCAATGTTGTCACACTCATGGAGGAGTAGCACATGCATCAACGGTTAGAGCAGCTAACTCATTGGAGGAAGAAATCTTGCAGCCCTCGAGAAGTTCCCAAATCAAAACAAGGTATGAAGGAATTTCCACTGTATTGTTACGGAGAAAATTCATTTGACGGTTGTGGAAATTTTATTTTACATGACCAAGGGTCAAATCCCATTGTGATCTAGAGCATCTTGGTTGCCTTGCGTTGTGCAACATGGACACATTCAAGGAGGGAATAAAACCATCATCCTCATGAGGCCCATTTTGGATTGCATATCCACATTTAGGTTGGGGTTTTGAAGACTTGAAGGAGAGATAGTAAACATCTTGAGTGAGAAACCGTTTCTCCTTTCTAGATGACTCTTTCTCAATGAGCTCCTCTCTGACTTAAGAGAAACTTCTACTTTCGACGGATCCATAACCTCATTGGTTTTGGAGGACTATTGTTGAGGGAGGTCTCATGGAGAGATCTCATTAGAGGTGCACTTCAACACATCCTGGAGTGTAAGTATTTTCTTCCCTTCTTATAGGAGTAGATAGAATATGGAGGACATCTTAGGATGGATAACATCTCTCATGCTTGTGTTTGGACATTCTGCAGGGCATACACATCACGGTGAGGTTTCTACCTAACTGGTCCTTATGGAGTCACACATTATCCTTGAAATATTTCCTTTCAAAAATCCTGTAGAGGTACGAGAACGGGGAATCGGATTTGGGAGGATGGGGCAAACTATGACATTCACATGAAAACAGAAACCATGTGCAGCTGAAGTATGGAGACAGCCATTGCATGCCCGAAAATATTTAAAGTGCTATCAAACAATGATGGAGAGGGAGATGTTACCTTCATCATATTTGGATCCTTATGGATTCAACATAGTCGTAGGTGAGAGATCTTCTCTAAGGGTCTCCAAAAGTTGCATTTAAAACTTTCATGAAATGCAAAGAGAAACATTTGTTTTGGAGGAATGGTAGCCCTCATGGTAGGAGTACCAAGATCAAGGATGGAAGGAGACATACACAATTGGTTGAGTGGATTTGGTTGATAGCGGGAGCTGAGGAGGCTACTTGCAAATATATGACATCGGGCAGGAGGCTTGGGCTGCTTGTGGCTCCTCTTGAAGGTGTTTGGCCATCGCTTAGCATGTCCTCTTCTAGGAGGATGGGGATGGAGGAGAGATGGTAGGATGCTTGAATTATTGGGTAGCATAGAGTATGGATGCATGGTGTTGATGCGCAGCATATATCATTCAATGTATCTTCATCACATGAGTTGTATGATGGGAGCATAAGGAGGCAACAAGCACTTGGGTTGCTTCGGTTTTTCTTGAGAGAGCAAGGGAAAAATTGCTCTCACATGTTATGTAATGTTGCGGGGAGTAGAACGGGGGGCACTCTCATGGTGAAAAGGGGCTGCTCCTTGGCCTTGGATTATTTGGAAGCACTTCCATCTTGGGAGGTATTCCATATTTGTAGCAGCATTACTGGGAGTCTTTGACGAGGCATGCCAAAGAACAAAGCTTTGTATTGACGGGAGCCTATCTGCATGACTCACAACGCTCTCACTTTGGAGTAGGCACTTATGGATGGAGTTTCCCAGGGATCACTTCACATTGGATGCACTTGGTGAACAAGGAGGAGGTTAAGTTGATAAAGTAGTGGATAGAGACATCCATCACTGACATATTCTTTTTGACTTGGATTTCCAAGCATGAGGAGGAGGATCTTCTTACGGCACATGAGTTTCATTCTTCTTTATAGCATGCCAAATTACTATGGAGGACTCACTCATGGATCCATGTACCATCTTACTTCCGACATATGGTAAATATTTTGTTTTTACATTCATTGAGGAGTTTTCTTACTCTTACCATTACTATACGATTGCATTGCTCCTGAAGGCAAGCTTTTCACTTTACTCCATATGATCATTGTTGGGCCCAACTATATGATGGAGGCATCCATATTTTATGTGGCCTTGGGGAAAAAAATTTCTCATTACATGTATTTTCGGATGCTATATCCTGCTACTTGCCATGGTGACACTTGCTAATTATTTGTAACAAGAAACATTTCCATGTAAATCTACGAAGCAACTGACTTGTAAGGTACATTATGCATATTTGTTGGTATCTTCAAGCACCACATGAAGCCATCAATATTTCCTTCATTCTTGTACTAATCATGTCTTCATTTGTTGATATTGTTTCTGTGTTTAGGAAACATGATTGGGAATTTGACACATGAGTTGGATGTGTCCTTGAGGAGGCAGGTTCCCACATTTACGCACTACATGTTCATGGGAGCATGGAGGAGATATGGCCACCACACCCACATATATGTTTCTTTTTGAGGTGGACCATGATTTTGATAGCTATCCATTGCATAACCATGGGCAATTATTGGGTATTGCGTTTTTGATGCATTCAACCATTTACTATTCATTAGTAGATGTGATGGATTTGCTACTACTTGCCATATTATTTTGTGATTGCGGTGGATGAGACTACGTTGTGTCCACTTGAACTATCGTTTGTATCATGCATCATCATGTAAAACTTTCAGCAAACTTATCATTGCGATACTCTATGATGACCATGTCCTATTCATCATGGATGGATTGTTTAGTCCGGCTTATGTGATGTTGGAGGAGGAATGTTTGGAGGATTGTTCTTCACTTTGCCACTTGAGGGCAATACTTTTACAGCCCGGGATCGCTTGCCTACAGTCTACACTTACCATAAGTGGGAGAAGGAAAACATGAGGTAGGCTATGATGCTTACCATAATCATATTTTCGGCCCACCTTCATTTTCGGAGCCTGGTGGAAGGATATTTTCAAAAGTTTCCATGTTGGGAAGTGACTCATTTTGTCTGGATGATTGCTTAGGGATGGAGGATCCATTTGGGGAAGGTGTTTTCCCAACATTGTTTCAGTCTCCATGCCTTGGGGGAAAATTCTTAGTTCTAGCCTTGCATTTTCTTGAGGACAAGAAACATTTGGGAGGGAGGGGCCGTAATATTCAAAATTCCCTACAATAAATTGGAATATTAACTTTTGCTATTTTCACTTAGGAGTTGAATAATTTGGGGAGAAAATGCAGCCATAATAAAAACATGGATAAAATCCCTCTGGTAGAGGATGGCGATGAAACCTCGTTCACACCCTCATGTGTGAGAGACATTTGAAAATTTAGGTCGAGTTTGACCAATCCAAACGGTCTGCGGAGGTATTAGGTGGAAAGCATCTTGTGGGACAACGAGAGAAAGAGGAGGGAAGATTCATTGAAGGAGGAAACCTAAAGAGTGGGACCCATGGAGAGATTTGGCTCTCATGTGTTTAAAAGGAGGAGCAAGGCAGCCATTGTTTCTCATGCATGTAGTTATATATTGCACTTGTCTGCTTAGACTATTTGTAGTCCCAACTATTTAGGCGAGTTGTTGTCTTGCTTAGCATAAGGATTTCTTGTTTGGGAATAGCCCTCCTTTCTTGAGAAGCCTCTTTAAGGAGTTGTACAGATTTGCCTCACATCCGAGCGAGGCCAAGCATCCTCCTCGATTACAACATTATTTCTATGACAAAATAATGTTGTGTTGCGAAATGTTGCGGTGAGGATCATAACACCTCTTCCATCCTTTTTAGAGATCGTCTCTCTTTCCTTTGTGAGATTATTTTGAAGCCATTTTGAGCTTATTGCATATCTGGTAGGGCCAACTCATTCCCTTGCCCCCTCTGATACCAATTTGCTTGATAGCTAGTATTATAAATTGAGCATTTGTTGTGGGGTTGTGCATTGTTTGATTGGAGGGTCAGATCTTGAGTGATAGGATCATCATTTCACACGAGAGATCCATTGGATGAGTTTCAGCCATCGGTTACGGCATGCATTCTCTGTCATTTCCGGTTTTTGAGTTGCGAGCTGTAATGACTAGGAAATTCTGTGAGAATTGCCATTTTGTACTAGTTTAATTATTTTAAGGATTGTTGTATTATTATTGTTTCCGGGGTTGAGAGCTTGCTCCCCTTATTTATTGAGCCATATATTTTCATATCCATGTATTTAAATCATTTTTTCGGCGATTCTCCATAATATCTTGCCTTTGTCTTAGCCAAAGGGTTTCACATATATACTTGATGTTCTTCCATTCTTGTACATGTATTATTCAGAGCTTGCATTGCCTTGCTTGAATGATTGTTTCCTCGAGAAAATGTACTCTTTTTACTACTATAACATCACTTGTTGGCTATTTGTATCTTTGTATATCTAGGCTTACTAAAATAACGTTATTCCACTTCTTTATTCTGGTGTTGCAGTCCCTTCATTGGGAACTTTAGAAGACAACTAGGGGTGGGAGATCTATTTAACCACCATAGAAGGATTTGTTTTGGGCTTGCCTCTTGGATTTCAGTCTTAGATGCATTAATCTAAGGGATCCATGTATTAGTTTCAAATCCTATAGCAACTCATTCCTGGAAAATGTTTTCAGTCATGCCTGCTAGTTGTTTCAGTTGGAATATTACGAGTTTGAGGTGAAAATGCGACCTTCATATTTCAAACTTGAAAAATATAACTAGGCATGTTAAGAAATTCAAGAAGGCAGCAAGGAATTTCCAGAACCTATTGAGGCAGTAAAGCCCCGGAATAAGTGGTTGATCTCTCATCACCTATAGTAAAGCATGCGATAGCATAACAAAGAAAGGGAAAGAAGAAATGGCAGAGTTTTCAACACCTTGAGGAGAAATTGAGTTGGAAAACCAAGAAATTGTTGTGATGAAGAAAAGAGGCTGAAATCACAGTATTGAGAAGCGAGAGTTCAAAATAATGAAGGCACCATGGGAAGGTAAAAAGTTCCTTTTTCGCTCAAAGTGCGAACAACTTCACATGGACGGTCCACGGCCAATAAAGGAAGACAAATTTGTCGGGTAATAAATGCTCACTTGAGAGCTAATAACAGGAGACTTAAAGATCAAGTGGAGGATTTGAAGACGGCAATAAAATTGACTGGGATGAGTTAAAAAACAAATGTGTTTAAGTATGACAATCATTAAAGATTCAAAGGCTAAATTAAGTGAAAATGAAGAAATGACCTCATGAAATGAAGCCAGCTCTCTTCGGATTCATATGGATTTTGATATGATGGAATCAGTTTTATTTTGATTTTGGTACATTTGAAATTTTCATTTTTGGAAAATTTTGAACAAAAGCACTGCGATGTGATTTCGTAGCACGGACGAGTGTAAAAAAGGGAGAAAAGCTACAAAACTATTGTAGCGGCTATGCTACCATCAAATTTTGAGGGTAAAACCATGAATTAAGAACTGAAAATGCTGAGGAGGATGTATTTAAAGATAATTAAGTTAGTTTTGTAGGAATGAGGTCAATATTTTGAAGGAAAAAGGGTAAAAGAAAGCGATCTTACAAAAAGCACTACGAAAGCTATGTTGTTTTCGTAAACGCAGGTGTCTGACCCATTTGAGCAGGTTTGGAGATGGTTTTGGATATTTGGGCTTAAGGAGGAGGTTTGGCATGTGTTAATTTAGTTTCTCAAGATAAAGGGCTTGAAATAATGAAGTTCATGGTGGTCGGGATGTCTCAGAGTCTGAAAGATGACCCTATGCCTAGAAAACATGGTTGTTTCCTACTTTGATGGAGGTCAACATTATGGTCATAAAGATTTGAAGCCTATCATCTAGATTCGACCATGTATTGTGAATAAACTTGGAAAATGATGTAAATTATTTTAAATAAGTTTGTTATGAATAGAGATAAGAGGTTTGAATCCTATTTGTAATAGGAATGTTTAATAGATTAGGCGACTCTTTTGTAATAAATACCATGTCATATGGTTATACAAGGTGTCAAAGTCGGGAATTCAATGTATACAGCACAAGATAAGATTATCTCATGTTGTAAATGGTCTATAAAGGACGAGATTCGAATGTACAGTTGGACATTTTTAACCATCTGTAACATAATTGGCTTGGTTTTTAGCTAATACAAGATTTCTACTAGCCAACTTGAGATTCGAAGGAGTTCTAGTGTGTTCTTGTTCTAATTGCATCTTTTATTATCCTATTGTAGTGGTGCTTGTCTATGTTACTCGAGAATTCATCTTTGATGCTCTAACTTCCTATGTAAGATATTTATTATGTTTTTTACGGTTTCACATGTATCTCTTGACTAAAACTACGTGTACCTCAACTTCCATGTTAAGTAGATTTTTTGGTTTTCTAAAACTATTTTGACTCCATAAGCCCAATGTGTACTTCTTTGATGTGATTTTCAACCCTCATTTATCATCTATACGATTATTAACCCACATAGAGTTATCCATCTATATTTTTATCAAAAATCATTAACCCTTTGAGAGAGCCCTCTCGGGTTGAGGAGAGCTAAGACTTAATCAAAATATTGTTTTGAAATAGTTACATGAGATTGATTTGATTGTGACCTATCAAGTTCAATTTTGTGATAACAGAAGGGTTGAAGGAAAATATCACAAAATTGGTTGAGGAGTTATTTTTATGAGTTACTTTGCATTTATTGAGTTAGGATGGGTGTGCCTTAGGCCTTGCATGTGCAGCAAGGTCAAATAGCATTTATTAAAATTAATGGCTTCTAGAAACATATCCAGAACACTCCTCATTTGCAAGATAAATGCGCGATAAGGCTTTATGTTTCTTGTTGGTGGTAGTTGGATGATTATTGAGGAAAAATATCATATACTTGAAGGTGGAGAGAAATTTTCTTTGGATTTTGTGGATGTCTTGATGTGCATGACAATGGAGCAAGCTCACTTGTAGGATTAATGAACATAGTTATGTTGGGAAAAATGCGAGAGGGGTGAATCGTGTTATAGCTTATAATATAAATTCAACTTTTTCTTTGAGCAGATTTCCATAGGAATTTTTTATGAATGGGCCAAGCGCAACGGAAATGTAGAAGGAAACTAGTGTATGCGATTTAAATTTCCGAGAATTAGAGACGATTCACAAAAAGAAATCTTATATGATTGCCAGTTATGTATCGAGTTATGGCTTGATAATCAACGAGATAAACATCACACACATGAACACCAATATTTAAGGTAGAGCGATGACACCGCTGTTGTCGTCTCATTTTCCAATCTTTATTATCTGAAAACAACATTGTGCGTGCGATCTTACACCGGTACGCGAGGCTTCTGCCTACGCCATTTTGCAACGCTATCTCATTCATTTGCAAGCTTGGAAGGAGCTCCAACCTAATCTCGTTTACCGGCCTCTCTTGGAAGGAGAAACGCCGACCCACGTTCCAGCACCCGACTTCTACTGCGGAAAGCTTCTACTTCAACCCTCGGACCTATTGCGGACCATGTTTCATCAATTTTCATCTTTGGATCAAGAAAACTTCAACCTGACCATACACCCAACATCAACAAACAGAGCTTTTCCCAATACTTCAAACGGAATAGTGAGACCATTGTAACGAGAATATCGGAACTAACCCGGACTTGAGAATAGATATCTGGATACACACTCCGCCACGATCTTTCATTAATTCAAATAGCATATGCTGCTTTGCTTTACTTAAGCCGCGTATATACGCGCTTTCCTACACACCATCCCGTAACCATACATGTATTTTATTCTTCAAAAACCCTATCGCGCTTTTCATTAAGAGAACATGACGCCACGTGCTTTGATAAGACAAACTAGCGTATAGACCTATAAATGGAAAAATTTGCAAAACATATCGGATCTATAAACTTACCGATATTTCTTCATTATCTTCGACGGACTTTGCGCGGTCTTCACCATTTCTTCTTCTGCAGAGATCATCTTAGGAATTCATCATCATCGGATCTAGAGATCTTGAATCATCTCCAGGATCCGCGGGTGCATCATAGATTCGGATATATCGAGTTAGAGCAGAGGTTCATCATGCGGATATTCCTTAGAGATATTTATTCATCAATAACCCTTACTCATGCACACCTTGCCCTATGATCTTCTTCTCCTTAAATAGATTTAGCACAGTATGAGCCAAACCACACCACTCCAGATGGTATTCTTGGACGGAATCAAATAAACCATACGAGCGCTCATCTGTGTGCCAAAGTAGGCTAATACATGATACATTGTAAATTTGGAGCGCAAAAGGGAATACGCGACTTGGGACGTACTAATCCACGTATACGCGACTGGCCTTTACAAAAGCACGTATACATTGTGACATATTATATTTATCATTTCTCCGGCATTCTGCTGGAATTCTTTTCTCTCTAGATACATCATTCTTACATACGCAATACAGGTTGCTATCCAAGGACAACTTCATCACGTGGAGGTTGCCATCAAGGACAACTCATTGCATCATATTGCCAACAAGTAAATGGTGATGTGTTTCTTATTTAGTTCTTTTTTTCTTATAGTATCATTTTTGTTTCATCTTTCTATTTAAGTAGGACAAAAATTTTAGGCTAAGAAATGATTTTTAGAGAGCACCTTAGCTCTGTTTGCTCTCTACTACTTGTATGTTTTACTCATGGGCAGTTAGAGAATCCTTAAATGCTCTCTAGTTCCACTTATGCTTGTTTATCTTAAAAGATGATTTGATGAAGCCAATGTCAAATTAGTTCATGGCTAGCCCTACTCTTGTTCTGTAACTTAAACATTGTTTTTTATGGTTTATTCTTCGAAGTATTTCTTATTATGTTTGTTAGTTGAAGAGGTTTATGATTTTCCATGCTCTTTTGTTTTATCCTAAATGGTTGCTTTGGAGGTATTTTAGTTGGATTAAAGAAATTAGGAATTACGAACTCTTTAATCTCTACTATATGTTTATCTAAATTTTTCTTTGCTTGAAGGTGGAAATCACTAGAAGACTTACAAGTTTCTTGCTTTCTATGATTCTTTAGATTGTCAATATTAGTGCTTACTTGCTACGGTTTGGTCAAAGAAGTTATTGATATGCCCTGTCTTTGGTTATTTCTTTATGCATATTAATCTTAAAAGACTAGTCTTGTTAAATTATTTAATGAGGATTCTTTCAGTGCCCTTTGCACCTCTTTATGTTCACAATTTAATGTTCACTTCACTCACATAAGCTTTTTAGATCCATTTGGCTTTGTTATACTTACCCTCCAAGACACCCTTGACCTATTTTTGTACACTGGGACTTTTAGGACTCCATAGCCCAATGGTTTAAGTCTCACTCTAGCATCTGTTTAAGCCCGACAACCTACCAACTAAACAAACAAACAAACAAACAAAAATCCTTATAACCTAGCCTAAAATCAAAACCCTAAAATCATAAAAGTTACATCCTTTACACAAACATAGAGAGAGGCCACTCTCTAAGTCCGGGAAAGGCTAGGTCCTACGTCTCCAAAGACCAAGTTTGATGTTACCCTTGTACATTTTGGTCTTGCCTATCAACAAATTACGGGAACCCTAACATAATCACGACCACAGTGGTACCTCTCGATCATTGACATCTAATGACCCCTTAAGATCTCGAAGAAAACCCAGAAAATTCTTTAGATTGGCATTTGGTTTGATGAGTGGACAACAAACAAAATCCTCAAAATAGTAAGCATCATCCACACCGTGACTCAACGATCTTCGGTAACCACAATTGACCCCACTAGTTCTCACGGAAATCACAGGGAATGCATTAATCAATCCTAATAATGTTGATGGTGGATAGTAAAGTTGAAATCATCCCGTGACTCCACAACTCTCGATAGACTAAAGACTCGAGGAGGGTAGAAGACTCTAGAGGCTTGGTTGAAAAGGAGTACGAAGCCCTTTTCGTTAACAAATATGGATTCAAGGATACAATGTGAAGTATGCTCCAATGAATAGAGATCACATCCATGGATTCCCACAAAAACATTCCTCGGATAAATTGGGTTTTCAAACTTTTGCCTGTGTTTCAAGATGAAAATTTTGATGACCCCTTATTCTGACTCATCAAATTTCATATACACAGCATGGAGGTTAAAAGTTGAATGGCAGGGAATTTCCTCATGAAAATTTTCATGGGGACATTGAAAGGTAAGGAAAGGGTATGGTATGAAGGCCTAGACCCTGGTATTTTATTTTCTTTAAAGGATTTCCTGAGTATTTTATGAACATTATAAATAAAATTGTTCATCTTTATTGTTAAGCGAAATTTTTGTGATCAATCTAAAGATCTCATACAATACCTTGTAAACATTTATGAAGATTTGGGAAATTGGCATCCTTAAGTGCTGTTAGAAGAAATACATGCATTGCACACTGCGGTAACTTTCATGACAACGAGAGAGGAGTTGGATGAGGGGATGAAATCAATCGGGAAATAAAGGAATATCTAAGGATCTCTGAAGGCACAAGTGATGATTCACCATCTCTTCTAGAGTGAGGCTCAAGAAGACATTCAGCCTCAAAATCACAATTCTCAAGATGTCCACCATCATCATCTTGTCTCTCAATGCTTCATGAGAATTGACTTCCATTGAATGCTCCAACAATGAATGGGTCCTCTTCTCATCACTAATGTTCATTAACAATGTTGTATCTACTATCTCATAGCAAGGAACAATGCTAAACTCATAGCCGAGACATTGTAAATAGGATCATACTTATTCCATCGTCGAAAATCCACACTTCAACTCAAAGGGTTGGATGTCGCTCATGAAAAGCTGAGTTAATGTCTTTTCCTTGATCAGATCAAGGGTCCTCTACATAGTGATAGGTTCTTGCTTCAAATCAACATGTTGCTCTAATTCTTGGTTATGCAATAAACACAGTGGCATGTCCCCAAAAGCTTCAATAAGAGGTACTAAAACAATAAGGGATGGAAATGATTTTAAACCTTTGGATCCAAGGCGTGTTTGGGAACATCTTGCAAGACCACAAGAGTTCCTTCAATTGAGACAATCGTCTCTCCAATTGGTAAGAGTGATGGATGCTCTTCTATAAATGTACCAATGCTGATCTACCTCCCTCTTCATCATGCATCTCCTTAATCATGCATGGGACTCTATATGTCAAGAGATTAAGACTATCTTACAAATACGAAAGTGTCTCTCCTCTTAATACAAGTACATCTGCTAGTGGTGAATGTGTTGACTCTTTGTCCAAAGTGACAAGAATGACATTCTCCCTTGGCTTCTCGGGAAATGTCCCTTTGTGAAATGTATCTAGTTTCCTTCTATCAAACTTCTTCCCTTATCTTTGAAATAAATACGAATATTTAGTCACCTTTTTCATGCTCCATGTGACCAAACCACCATTCATTTTCCTAACCTTGTAGGTTAGAAGATGCAATCTAAATAACCTCTTTCTCGGCTAAAGATGTAGCTTGAAAAATACATCTAACTCTTTCCTCCAAGCCTTTGCAATGCATGAGGAAGATCCATCGATGTAGGAAAATAGAATCTATTGTTCCTCTTTCTTCTATTCTTGTTGTAGGATATTCATTCTTCCTTGAGTTGGAAAAAATCTTGGAGAGTTAGATTCTCCTTTATTCTCCTAGACTTTGCTTTGTACTTTTCAAAATATGGACTTAGAGTCTCATGAGTTCCGGGCTTCACATTTCTTCTATCTCTGTGTTATTCCTTTCCTCTTCAAGAAAGTGGGCATAGTAGATCTTTGAGGGCTCTATGCTTCTTTGGTCTTCTTTGTTGCGATAAGAAGTACTAGGACCTTCTTCATTAAAACCTTCTTGAGGTTTCTCTTTGCATCTCTCTCCTTATTTCATTGATCTCTTGGATATATGCACTTCATATTTCTAAAGAGAGATGCAAAAAATCTTAATCCCTCCATTATTCACAGATCTCTACTATTTTCTTTTTATATTTTGTCAAGAATTTCCACAAGTTGAGCCAAAGATCATACTACGATACCACTATAATATCCCAAAAGGGAAAATTGATAATAAATAAACACAATATTTGAAACAAAAGATTATGTACACACAAGTTATGATAAACACGAGATATAAATAGAATAGTTGAGCCATTTTATTGTCTGAGATAAATAATAGATCTACTTGATGACTAAAACAGAAGCACTCAAGCCGAGAAAGTGGCCTAGAATGACCTTGTAATCATGCCAAAGTAGGCATTACGTAACTAAATACATTGGAAGCTATATTTGTTGCCCCTTCAGTACGGCGGATAATCTTACGAGCTGGCGAATGAAAGGGGAATGCGGATATATGGGGCTCTGGAGCTTTGATGATGCCAAAATTGCAGATGTTTGGGCACTATGATGGAAACCCAAGATAACCCAAAAAAGGAAATCCGGATCTAAGAAAATCGAGAAATTCACCCTCCTAGGGTTTGATCCCATAACTGGCTTGGACATCAGAGATCGATGCATAAATTGATTTAATATGGCTGAAATGCGGTATAGATGAATCTATAACAAGGACTGATCCCTCCTTCATATCTCCAAGCTAGAAGCTTGATATCTAGCTTCTTCTTCCTCCTCTCGAAGATGACAACTTCTTCATACACAACAGTTGGAAAAATTATTTTGTATGGGAGAGAGAGTGATGCATGATGTAAATATATCTGCTCGGCTCAAGCATGATGGAAATAATACATACAAAGTGAGGGGAAGATCCCTCGAAGATATTTCCAGCTAAAGTACTAGAAACTTCCCTCCTCCGTGGATACGGAGCTAGACTATAATATTCCAAAATTAGCTTGTAGCTAATTGGAATATTAAATTTTCTTTTGTCATTTGGATATATAAATAGGATTGGTAGGGCCCCATAAATATCTTTAGTAGGAATAAAACCACTTCTCATGTGAATGTGGATCATTGTATTAGTTGAATAAAGCACTTGGATGTATGAATAGGGGGATAAAGCATGTGGACAAGGTCAATATTGAAAAAATAAATAACGTTGTTATGGAGATAGTGAAGGATTAATGGAGGACAATGTAGTCATTTAGGAGGAGTATATGCATGAGAGTAAATGCTTCAATGAGTGGGACCCATGGTGTGGAAGCTCATCAAGCATAAAGGAAGAGGATGGCAGCCATAGAAGACATGATTTGGATTATTTATTTTGTGGTCTTGTATGACTATTTTCACGCTTAAGTTGTTTAGCTAAGTCTTATGTGCTCTTTAGCACAAAGGGTGTTTCCGGCGGGAATTCCGCCGCCATCCTGCGTGGGACAGGTGACACACTCGGGAGAGGTATCTTGAACCTCATTTCCACCATCGGAATTTGCCCGAGGCTTCAACCATTATTCCCCGGTCGCAGTCTCTCCTTCGGGATTGTGTTGTACGCAGGGTTGTTTGTAGTGGAGGGTTGAGAACCCCAGTTTCGACTTATTTTCCGGTGGTGGGAGAAGCCCTTCATCACAGGAGGCTAGTGAGGTTATTTAGAGCTTTATTCCTACCATCAGGAATTAGGACAAACATCAGCAATCACCTGACACGATTACTATCAGGCTGATTTATTTTTTAGTGTAGTTGTAGTGGGAGGTCGAAATTGCCAGTTCTTGACCCTATTTTCTAGAGAGGGATTAGTCCTCCATATATTGAGTTGATTGGGTGTTTTTGTAGTTATTAGCTCATTCCTTGACACATATCAGAATTCATTCACATGGAGTGTAATTCGATAAACGGGGTACGATGGGAAACTAAAAGGGCCAAAAATCAAACTTCAAATCGAGGCCAAACCGTGCAGGTTTTTGGGTTTTTTCGAGTAGAATCTATGGTTAAAATCCTGGATCATTCGAAACTCAACGGGCCTTCTAAACATGGGTTCTTTGTACTTAGTAGCGGTAGTTTCCAACGGCGGCCATTCATGACAACACAACATTTCCGGTGTTTGGTTCTTTAGTGTATTTCCAGCCATCTTGTGGCTTGAGTACGTCCTTTTGGAGCACTATGTACTTTCATTGTTGTTGATGTATAATGATATGAAATAATATTTACACTGTGTTCATGTCTATGTGTATTCCGACATTCCTATCATTTCGATTTTGTGTTCTTGTCTATAAGTTGTTACATAATTTAAATCTTATGAATGTTGCATATTCCTATCTTTTCCATTTTGGAATATTACGGTGAGCGCGACATGATCTATGGCTCGGCTTTTGGGAAATACATCTTATGACACAAGAAGAAGAGATCCATAATGATGGAGGGAACAAGTTTTTCCTCATTTATTTTGATATCTATGAAGGACCTCGAAAAGAGGTCAAGAAAATAAAGAGAGATTAAATGAGACCTTAAGAAGGTTTCAAGATAAGGAAAGTCCAAGCATTTAGTAGCAAAGAAATCGGTATTGCATATAGCTTAAAGCAATCTAATATGTCCACTTTCTTTGAAGGAAGGAGAAAGGCTTTGGAGATTTCGGAGGAAACTTAGATCATGAGACTCTAAGTGATTATCTTGCGAGTAGTCTCTGATAGATGCTTTAGAGGACAATCTAACTCTCCGACGGTTCATTCGGATCAAAGGGAGACTGAGCAGGCAGAAGAAAAAGACATAATAGATTTCTGTCGACATTTCATGGGTCATCCACAAGAACAACAAGGGCTTGGAGGGAAGACGTTAGATGCATTCTTCTGCTACATGCGGTAGAGAAAAGAGAATCGGCGAGATTGCGATCTTTACCTTGAGGTGAAGAAAATATTTGGTGGGTTGACCTATTTGAAACATGCAAAGTGGCCTTATGCATATTTTACTCAAGGTTGATCAGAATTTTGATAAGAAGAAACCCGGTAGTTCCTATTAATAATTTTCCTAGCTTATAAATGAGAAATCACTTGAGACGAGGGAATATGTTAGTATTATCATTCTAGAAGAAGAGCAACTTCCACCACCACTTGCTATAGGAATTAGCTTGCATTAGGAGAAGGAACAATTGCATCTTTTTGGAGTGGATGTGATCTCTTGACATTGGGAGTCCCATGCATTATTCGGGAGTAAAGGATGAGGAGGCATATACCAGTTTTGGTACGATAGTAGGGGAGCAACCATCACGATCATCGGTAGTTGGAGGAGTCATCACATCGGTAGGAGGAACCATTGTAGCTATACAAGATGTTCCGAGATCAACAACAGTATGGAAAAATTTCCACCTCCTATTATTTCAGCACATCATATGGAGAGTTGTGGGGACATGCCATTAGGGCAATTGCATGACCAAGGATTAAAGCACATTTCTTCTTTGGATAGAGTAGTGTCCTCACATGAGACCTTGACTAGTTCAGGAGGAGATGTATAGCCATCCTAGTTTCTCATTATTCAGCTACACACAACACTTTGGGTTGGAGTGTAGAGTTTTGAAGGATAGGATGAGCATAATCCTAATCAATCTAATGCAAAACTATGTATTGTTCGGCATTTTGCATGATCATGAGACAAAAGAGGCACCATCATGGAGATCAACAACGTTGTCAACGGCTTGATGAGTTGGGGGGAATATTATTGGAGCATTCCAATGGTCATACACTTGTGTAGCATTGGATAGGCATATGGTTGGTGAAAGACATCTTATCATGGATAACATCTCCCATTATTATGATAGATCCTTCTTGATGAAACCTCATATCAAGGAAACTTTCCCTACAACATGTTGGAACCTTATGGGTTAATTTGGTCATTGATGAGTGGTATTTTTTTGTAGAGATCTCTAGAAGGATGCACTTCAACATATCATGGAGTGCGAATGGTCATCAGTTGGGAGGATGGTATTCTCCATGGGGTGGATACCAATTTGGACAATGACGGGAGACACCCACGGTTGGATGGATGGGTGGGGATGATGAGCAACGGAGTTGGTGAGACACTTGTAGATATATGACATAGGGAAACAAGAGGTGTTTGCGGCTGGAATCGGCACACTTGGAGCTGTAATGACGCACGACCGGACACATCTTATACTCTAAGAAAATTTTAAAGTTTTTTTTTATAGGATTGGAAGATGGTATAAACTACGATTTCTAGAGAAGTTTCGATCAAATCCATAGTTCTACTAGAGAGGAGTATTGTAACTTGATGTGGTAGCAAGGTGCAAATTTGTAGTACATGATGAAAGGAAAATGAAAGATGAGAGGAGAATCAATAGGTCCCAGTGAAACAAAAATATATTGATTTAGTAGAAATTGACAAAAGTATCATTTTGACAATATTCCATTGAGCTATTTCTAGTCTGACAAGATTCTCAATGAAATATCATAGAGCCAATATCATGAGTGATTCTCTTCCACTATTATAATATAGATTTTATCGAGAATTCTCACTATGTGAGACTAAAAAAAACCCATAAAACACATAACAAGCTTAAGAGACTAATAAAAACACATAACAATGAAGTGATTTGCAAAGCTGGAAGTTTGGAAGAAAGGAGATATGGAAACAAAAATAAAGTAGACAATACACACATCAAATTGGTAATAAGTCCTTAGTAGTATTATTCCATTTCATTAAAAAAACAATTATAGTTTATATAAGTCAAAATTCAATAATCACCAACCAACGTTGACTTCATGGGTTTGCAACTTATACACAATATGATATTGTCATCTTCTACTGAAAGGAAATTGTTTCAAAATTCATTACAACCTCGTGCAAGGAGTGAGGCTTATCCTAAAACTTTAATACAAAGTTCTATGACATAATGAAAATAAACGAGAATTAAGGCTAACAGTCGAGTGGTTTGTATGATGTGAGTCTATGGGAAGACTCTCCTTTATTCTAGTGCAACCAACTCCACAAAAAGTGTAAACAACAATGAAAATGGCGTGTGGATGTTCCTTGAATGTTTCTTGGTGACTTGTAGAAAACGTCTTTGGTGTTGAGAGTAGTGGTAGAAAAGCTGTTTCGAGAGAAACTTTGTCGTTGTTTCGTTGTTCCTTTCCTTCTTTGGTGGAAAACCCTTTATAATAGCGAAAAACACGAAACTTTTTGGATAGAATGGCGAGTTCATTTTGTGATATATTAAAAAGAATCCCTTTGAAAAAGGTTTAATTGATAGGGGATGGGTGGAGTGGAATGGTCAGCGGAAGGAGAGAACCTTTTATACGTATATCGAAATACATAAATCGGGGGTCGGAGCATTTAAAATTAATACGAAATAGGAGAAAATGTGATTTGAGATGGGGTGATGACGTGGCAAAGAGAGTGGGACCGATTGCAGATCGTGCATCTAGGTACATGAAACAAAAGAGTTAAATGTTAAAACTCGCGAAGTTCAATGTGTGATGATAGCGGAGGTGACATGGCATAACAAATAGTGGGGTCAACCACATATAGCATATTGGGACATTATGAAACAGGAGCTAAACGGCCCAAGTACGATGTACGATTTCAATGGAGGGATGTGTCATGACAGGCTGGCCGGCCCTTGCATTAGCAAATTGGAAGTTTTGACGGAGGCGGAAGTGAACGCGGCAAGTGAAATTTGTGAAAATGCGATGCGAAAAGGTATGTCAGGGCCATTTAAACGATTTTCAAAGCGAGAAAGTGAAGCTTGTTAATTCATGAAGTAATATGATAAAAAAGACACCGAAGTGAAAAAATATGCTTTATAACATATTCGAGGCATGATAAGGGATGTATGGGTCCCGGAACCATATCGCAACTCGCACTTCGGGGGTTTTGTAGGTAACCCAATTATGGAGTTAATGGGAGTTAAAGCTATGAAGAGCTTGTGCTCAGAAAAATAAAACGATGAGGCACGCGATCAAATCAATCTCATTATATACTTGTTCAAACCAATCATTTGATTGAGGCTTAGCCTCCTCAACTTTGAGAGGCCTCTCAAGGGTTAATGATTTTTGATAGAAATATAGATGGCTAACTCTATTTGGGGTAGTAAGCGAGATAAACGGTAGATATTAGTTAAATCACATTAGAAAGTGCACATTAGGCTTATGGAGTCAAAATAGCTTTAATTAAACAAACAATCTATAGCATGAATTCAAGACATATCGAGTTCTAGTCAAGAGATATACATGTGAAGCTGGCAAAACACATAGTCGGTTGTTTATGTAGGAACTAAGAGCATCTAAGATGAATTCGAGTAACATAAAAAAACACCACTACAATAGGATATTAAAAATATGCCGAACTAGAACAAGAACACATTAGAATTCTTTATGAATCTCAAGTTGGCTAAGTAGACATCTGTATTAACTGAAAACCATTCACTTACAATAAACACAATCCTTTACTAAAAATTTCCAACCCATGCATATTCATCTTAGGATCTTTTGCTATCATTTACAACATAATATAACCTTATCTACACCTAGATACATCGAACTCCTAACCTTTGACACCTTGCTTAACCATATGACGAAGACATTTATTACAAAAACGATTTAAATCTAATAAATAGTCCTATTACAAATAGGATTCAGAATCCTTATCTCTACTCATAGAAACTTCTTAAACTAAATTACATCAATTTCCAAGTGTATTTACATATGGTCGAATCAGGATGATAAGCTTCAACACTTTATGACCATAACATTGATCGCCATCAAAGTAGGAAACGGTCCTTTGTTTTCTGGGCATAGGATCCTTTGTATGCTTGAGACACTGCGACCATCATGAAGCCATCACTTCAAGGTTATTTTTTTGTTATAAGCGAAGTAACTTACACCCAAAATCCTCCCTAAGTCCCCATTGTCAAAACCATCATCAAGTTGTTCAAATTAGCGAAACGGACACGCGCTACAAAAACAACAAAGTTTCGTAGCGCTTTTTGTAGCACAACCTTTTTACCTTTTTACCTTCAAATTTTGGTTTCTTTCCATCATTAATATCTTCATTATCATTGCTAACTCCCCTAGAAATTTCGGTCCTGTCCGGACTTTTCCCTTCAAAAATTTATGAGAAAAGAAGTGAAAAAAAAGTTTCTTTACCAACGGTTTCATTAGCGCTTTTCGCTCTTTTACAACTGTTGCGCTATGAAAATGTTTGAGTGGCAGTTTTATCAATTTTTTCAAAATGAAAACCAAAAATGCATCAAAACTCAAAATACCATTGGTTTCATCAAATCGAGAAATTCATGGTGAAAAACACGGTTTCGTGAGGTTCCTTCTTAATTTTTACTTGATTTAGCATTTTGACTTTTAATGATTGTCATTTTGCACCTTTGTTTTTTAAAATCATCCTAAGTCAACTTCAGCTGCTGCTCCAAGTCCTTCACTTGATCTCTAAGTCTTCTATTATAGCTCTCAAGTGAGTATTGATTACTCGACAAATTTAGCTTCCTTGATGGCTAAAGACATCCCCGTATGAAAAGCATTACTGCTGAGTGCCTACAATTTTAGACCTAGAACCAGTTTGACCTTCCCATAGTGCCTTTGTTCTTTTGAACTCACTTTTTTCTCAATGTTTTGTGCTTTATGTCCCTCTTTCTCTTCCTTAGTAATATCTTTGTTTGCTAAATTCAATTTCTCCTCAAGATGTTGACACTCTGTCATTTATTCTTTTCCTTTCATTGTTATGTTATTCATGCTCCATTGTTGGTGATATGAGAGATCAACCACTTATTCGGGGACTTTAGCTATTTCAATAGTTTCTTTAGTACTCTTCACCTTCCTTGATCTTCTTAACATGCCTAGTTAAAGGTTCCTTGCTTGAAAGATAAAAGGCCATTTTCACCCCCAAATTTAAGCTTCTTTGTTGACTTAGCCTTTTTTGTTTGTGTTCATCTACTCCAATGAAATTATCTTGCCCCACGATGGGTGTCTCTTATATCAATTGCATGAAGGATGTCATCTAAATTTCCCCATAAGTCACCATTTATCTTCAAAATGAAAACAGCGTACTTTCCCCTTTAATGCCACTTCTTGGCTTCTTGTCACTCTCTTGATTTCATGCTTGTTGGCAACTTGTTTATGTTTTTCCTCTTTGACACTCTTTGTCCTTTGTTTTGCGAGTAATGGAGTTGGTGCAACCGTTTTGTGTCTACTGTCCTTTTATCAACTTGTTTTCCTTGGTTTCAATTTTACAAACCTCTTTGATTTTACAACCACGGGCTTATAGATTCTGCTGCTAGTGGTGAAGGAGTTCCTTTAGTTTTAGGGTTTCTAGGCGGGGTTAGGGTTTCGGCTCAAAACCATTCATAAATAAAAAGGAAGACCAATCACCTTTATTTTGCAGCTCATTCAAAACCAATAACTTCATCAAACCATGGTGAAACAAAGATGTTTCACAACCATCGAATTTGGCTTCTTTTTATCGACCATTTGGCAAGGCTCTATGTAAATAAAAGGGCAAATCGGTGAAATCATACACCTTGAAATGTGGCTTGATTTGAAATGATATGTAAACCTTATGGTATCTACCTTCACATGTAAAGTATCTATGAATATTGAACAACAACTTTGCATACGTGTCTAATGCGGCTTCTAGGGCTTGTGCATTGTGTGGGGTCCATGTCTAAATTCTCGGGTTTCATGAATTCCTTACATGGTTCCATATCAAATTAAAAACCTTTAAAACAATTTTCTTGCCCCCTTGGCATTTCTACTCAGAAGCAATTATCTCGGGTGTAATTGGCACATTAACGTCAACTTTGGTAGTTGTTCCATTGAAGTGCAAGGCAAATTGTTTAGACACTTTTGTGTGTGACATACAGAATTTCCGCCATGAAGGCAACCTAATTTTCTAAAAGCCTCCATCACTATTTGGTCTTTATTTATGGCCTTCATATTTTCGAGGCTCATATCCTAACGTCGCCCCCTCATGGATTTTCTTTTCTTCTTCCATGCTTCCTAGAAAAACCTGTCGACTTCACTTGAATCTATGAAATAGCCTCACTTGATTAGGATATGAACATATAACGAGTATATGGAACAACCTCGCAGTTAGCATAAAGATAACCTTTGTATAGAACAACCATAGGTTGGCTTGACCACTTCGAGCTCGGTTGGCATGTGGAGGCAAATGAAACGAAATGACCAAATTAGGCAAGACACTGATTGAAATATCTACATCTCATAACTGAATGATGCCTCATTCATACCCTATCATGAAAATGATGGTAATGTAGGATGGTAAGTACATTGAATCTCTCATCACTATTGACTCATCATACCACTAACCTATCATTTACCAATGGATTCGACAAATTTTGGCTTAATTGACAAGAAGGTTAAGAAACTTTGTAACCTTGTGCCCCACAGTGTATTTTCCCTGTTTGTGCTACGAAAATATTAGTGCTTTCATAGCGCAAATCAAATTTTTAACTAGTGGCACTACGAAACATGGATTCTTGGATAATTGCGAGTTTTTGACTTGAAACTTCATGAAATGACTCCCAAATGGAAATTATGGATGTTGACAATGAATGGAACTTTAAAGACTTTATTTGAACTTAATGATGACTTTTGAACTATAAAAATCTAACTTTACCCTTAACCAAATCCTAAATTGACTTCTAACCAAATTTAGAACCATGACCAAAAATAAGTGGGACAATGATATTTTGAAAATTTTTAGGTGATAACGGTGGCTCCACTTAGGATAGTGTGCCTGGTACACTAAGAACCGATAGTTCAGTCACCATCCATCTTCCTGGAAATAAAAACTATGAAATTTATGAAAAATTTGCTAAGCTCTTATAGAATTCCTGGAAGTAAGCTTGATGATCACTATAGAAAGGGTAAATGCAGCCTCTTTGAAGGATGCTCGATCAACTTTGAGCTTATTCACACACTCCTACCTACCCTAATAGATGCAATCTCCATTTTTAACTCAAGCAACATAAAACTTCTAATGAAGCCGATCACTGATCTGATCTAACTTACTTGAACACATTGCTTGCACTTGAGCCAACGATGAAAGCATGATGCGAAATGACCAAGGCAATACTAAATGGATATGTTCCTCATAATGAAAATATAATTGAAAATGCGAAAGGCCTTAGAAGACTCTTCCATGTAGTCAGCTATAGGATCAAAGAATACATGATATATGTTTGATGCTTCTCATGGCATTACGGCAACTTTGGACAACTCATATGCCTCAATGCAGATTTGGACAATAAATCAATACCATTGTTCAAAGCTTGATTTTCCAAAAACAATATTCTTCATAATCCAAAAATAGAGAAAATCCTTTCTTTTTGTTCTGGCATGAAAATCTTTTGAAAAGAATGATAATGATCATGAATACTATATGATTGAATTTTACCTTGTAAAACTTAAATGTCTTTCTCAATGTTCTTAGAAACTTCATCCAAAAATTGAATCTTATCCTTTGACTTGCATTCAAATGATTTTAGATAAGAAGACAAAAGGACAAAGAAAATTTTCATCTACTTCCTCATCAATATGATCATCATTCCATTGTTTAAAGCCTTGAATTGAAGGAAAGTATACCACCAACTTTCATTACGTATTTTATCCATTCTTCTAAAAACACTTATAAGCCAAAAATGCGCAAATGACTTAATAGATCTCCCCAAATTGCAAGCTTTCAATCCATTGTTTACATTTTCCTTGAAATGAATCATAGAAAAATATGAGCAAAAATCATCATGTTTGACTCTGAAAGCTCGGTAAAAGATCACATAAATCGATATATGCTTAAAATTCAAACTCAAATATTCTCCATTGAAATTTTGACCATTCCTTTAAAAGTATGCATCCTTGGGAAAATATTTGGGAAACCATGAATTCTGAAAATCTATACTTGCATACCTTGAAACAAAGAATGGAAGCATACGACTCTTCCTTATGTGAACAGAATCACCATGAATCTATGAATTTTGAATTCTTCAACAATGGAGTCGCAGGTAGTTGCGACTGGAACGGATTTTGAACTCCTGCTACCTTCAAGAGTTTAGTTTCATAATTTCGGGAGATGTGTCTTTGGACTCCCCGGCGAGATGCACAAAATTTTATCACAAAATCAAGGCACCTAATAGGCTACCAATCAAATCAATCTCATGTAGCTTTATTTTAAACCAATATTTTTATTGAGACTTAGCGTCCTCGGCTTTGAGGGCTCTCTCAAGGGTTAATGATTTTTGATAGAAATATAGATGGCTAACTCTATGTGGCGTAATAAGAAGAAAAATGATAGATATTGGTTGTAAATCACATTAGAAAGTGCACATTTGGATTATGGAGTCAAAATAGCTTCGATTAAAACCAAAAAATCTACTTAGCATGGAAGTTAAGGCATATAGGAGTTCTAGTCAAGAGATATACATGTGTAGGCCCTTAAAACACAACTAGTTTGTTTTATGTAGGAAATCGGAAATAGATGGTCGGAAGTAACATAGGTAGAGAAAATGCCTGATAGGATAGTAAAAATATGCAATTAAAAATAAGAACACACTAGAACTCTTTATGAATCTCAAGTTGGCTAAGTAGACATCTCTATATTAAAGTTTGAAAACCAGTCACTTACAATAAACACAATCCTTTACTAAAAATGTCCAACCCATGCATATTCAACTTCTTGATATTTTATAGATCATTTACAACATAAGATAACCTTATCTACGGCTAGATACATCGAACTCTTAACCTATGACACCTTGCCTAACAATATGACAAGGTATTTATTACCAAAAAGAAAGCACCAAATCTAATAAACGGTCCTATTACAAATATGATTAAACTCCTTATATCTACTCATAACAACCTTATCTAAACTAAATTACATCAATTTCCAGGTATGTTACATATGGTCAAATACGAGATGATAAGCTTCAACATGACCATGGCAACGATCTCCATCAAAGTAGGAAATTGTCCCTATTTTCTAGAGCATTGGATCCTTTGTATGCTTGAGACACTTCCAGCCACATCTCATGGAAGCCATCACTTTGAGGTTATTTTGTTATAAACTGAAGTAACACCTGCCCAAAAAGCCTCCCTACAGTCCCATATGTCCAAAACCATCATCAAAATTTGTTCAAATTAGGCGAAACGGACCTACGCTACGAAAACAACACGGTTTCGTATGGAGTTTTCATCTTCAACCTTTTACCGCTTACCTTCAAAATTTTAGTTCTTTCCTCCAATATTATCTTTCATTATCATTTAACACAACTCCCACTGACAATTTCGGAATGTAATCTACTTTTTCCTTCAAACATTTATGAGAAGAGAGTGAAAAAAGGCTGCTACAAGTTTCGTAGTGCTTTTCCTCTTTTTTGCTGTTTACGCAATGAAGCTGCTAAGTGAGTAGTTTTATCCAGTTTTTCAAAATGAGAACTCAGACAATACAAAACTCAAAATCTGGATTCATCAATCAAAAATTCACTTGGTGAAAAACACGGACTTCATGAGGTTCCTTCTTAATTTTTGCTTGATTTCAACTTTTGAATTTTTAATGATTGTCATACTACACTTTGTTTTTTAACTCATCTTGAGTCAATTTCGGCCCCTCTTTGCTCCAAGTCCTCCACTTGATCTCTAAGTATTCTTTTACTATCTTGTCAAGTGAGTATTGATTACGACAAATTTAGCTTCCTTGATGGAGTTGTCCATGTGAAAAAAATTGTTGCTTGCTTGGAATTTTAGACCTGAAGAACCCATTTGTCTTCCCATAGTGCCTTCATTATTTTGAACTCTATTTTCTCAATCTTGTGCTTTACGGCCTCTTTCTCATCATATAAATCTCTTGGTTCGCTAACTTCAATTTCTCCTCCAAGATGTTGACACTATGCCATTTCTTCTTTTCCTTTCATTACTCTGCTGGCTACCTTGCTCCACTGTGGTGATGAGAGATCAACCACTTCTTCGGGGGACTTTAGCTATTTCAATAGTTTCTTGGACCTCATTGTTTGCCTTCCTTGGTACTTAACAAACTAGTTAAAATTTTCCCTTGCTTGAATGATAAAGGCTGCATTTTCACCCTCAAATTCAAGTTTCTTTGCTGATAGCCTTTTCTGTTGTGTTCATCTACTCCAATGAAATCGGCTTGCAAGATGGACGCGCTCTTCCATATCAGGCAGGAAAGTTTCATCTTAATTTTCCTTAATTTGTTTGGGCTACCTTCTGAAACTAAAAACTATATTCCCTTTAATGCCACTACTTGGCTTCTTGTCACTATTTTGATTTCATGCTTCTTTGTATTTTGTTTCTATTTTTCCTCTTTGACCTCTTTGTCCTTTGTTTTGCAAGTAATGGAGTTGACTTTGACACTTGTGTCTCTCTTTGTCCTTTTATCAACTTGTTTCCTTGGTTTCAATTTTACAAACCTTTTTTATTTTTGCAACCACGGGGCGGCTAGACTGCGCTCTTTTGGTGGTGAAGGGTTCCTTTAGTTTTGGTTTCTGTTGGGGTTAGGGTTTCCCGATAAAGCCATTCATAAACAAAAAGGAATGCAATCCTGCTTGTTTACGAAGCTCATTCAAAACCAATAACTTCATCAAACCATGGTGGCTCGAGATATGTTTCAAAGCCATTAGATTTGGCTTGTACTTTATCATCCATTTTGGCAAGGCTCGTGTGTAAATAAAAGGGGAAAATGAGTGAAATCATACACAGTAACGGCTCATTTTAAATGATTGTGTAAACCTTATGGTATCTAACTTCACATTTAAGGTATCTCTGAATGTTGAACGACATCTTTGCATAGGTTTCTTTAATGCGGCTTCTAGGTATTGCATTATTGAGGTCCATGTCTGCATACTCAGGTTTCATGAATTCCTTGCATGGTTCCATATCAAATTTAAAACCTTTAAACCAAGTTTCTTGGCCCCTTGGTATTTAAATGTCACGGAAGAAATTATACCAAATTGTAATTAACATTTAACATCCCAACTTTGGTAGTTGTTCCATTGAAGTGCAAAAGGAAAATTCTTTAGACACACCTGTGTAGGTAACCTTGTAACTTTGTAAAATTAGAACAACCCTAGTGCCTAAAAGCCTCCATCCCTTTGTTTGGTCTTCAATTATGGCCTTCATATTTTCGAGGCTCACATCTTAAGCGATGTCCCCCTCTTGTGGACTTTCTTTTCTTATTTTGCCATGCTTCTTAGGAAAGGCTTTGTGAGCTTCATGAATCTAGAAACATTCTCACTTGATTAGGATATGAAAAACCTCACTTGATTATATGGAACAACCTCACTTGATTAGGACAGAAGATAACATTTGTATAGAACAACCACGGGTTTTGCTTGACAGCACGAGCTGGGACACTCGTGTGGAGGAAAATGAAATGAGAATGACCAAATTAAGCAAGATTTTGAATTTTAATTTCATATCACTGTATTGAATGATATATTTCATGCCTATCTAGGCATGTTGTAGGATGGGTAAGTACATTGAATCTCATCACTAAGCTGACTCACATCATACTACTAACACAATGTTCCCAACAGTTATGACATGTTGGGTGTGGAACACGATTATCTTGTTTATTTTGTATCACGGTGTTGGACCCATGTGCCTTAATGGGGCGACAACACTGCATGTTCCAAACACTACACCGGGTCTATGGGGGGTAAGCGCCCTAAGAGCTAAAAATAGATGTAAAATTGCCTTGTAAAATTAGTAGTTTTCAATCTAATCAGATTTCATTAGGAGGATGATTTGACGGTAGAATTTATGTTTAATTTAGGTCTTTTTCACAGTACGGCTTTTCTTTTATGAGGGTATTGTATTACGTGTGTATTGTATGTGTATTCTCGAAGCAAAGAAACAAATAGGGAGACTATGAGAGAGAACGAGAGGATATTATAATAGAGATATGTTCTAGGTTGTGTCTCTTCATTTTGCTTGATAATATAAAGGAACGATTAGGTTTGTTGGGGGTGGACGTAACAAGCGGGTGAACCATGTGCTCATGTCTTTTAACATGTGTTTGTATGCTTGTGTTTTCAGCGTATTTTATGATATTTCATTGCTCTGTTATATATAATTTTCGAACATGACGGATTTCGGCTTAATTGACAAGACGGTAAAGAAACCGCGCTTTCGTAGCACCCATGATGTATTTTTCCCTATTTGCGCTATGAAACTATTACGCTTTCATAGCACAAATCAAATTTTTGAACTAGTGGCACTAGGCTTATGGTTTGTGAAACAAATTTCGAGTTTTGACACGAAACTTTATGGAATGACTCCCAAATGGAAATTATGGATATTTGAAATGAATGGACCTTAAAGACTTATTTGAACTTAATGATGACCTTTGAACTTATAAAATCTAACCTACCCTTAACCAAATCCTAAATTTACTTTTAAACCGAATTTAAGACATATTAAAACAAAATTGACATAATGATATTTTGAAAATTTTGGGTGATAACAAAGCGGAATTCTGACTGAAAGGTAGGTACATAATGTTTATTAAGTGCGGTAAGTTATATCATATAATATATTTTAAACACAGTTTGTGGTGTGGGTAAAAAATAAAATAAAAGAATACATGGTAGGTTAAAAATGAAATATGATATGGATGTTGATGGGTAGGTTTTGTACTTTTTAACTATAAAAATTGGATTTTATGAGTTAAAAAGGGGTTTGAAAAGGGGAAATGATATACTTAGAGTTGGATTTTTGGGAAAATGAAAGGTGAAAGAGGGAAAATAAGAAATGAATGAAAGTAGAAAATGAAATTTTCTCATCACTACGGTTGTGAGAAACACTTTCATCTTATAATCAAGCCAAAAGGAAAGATTGATTCCTTGAGTATTTGAGACTTTGAAAATATTTTGGAAAAATTGCAAATGCTAATAGTGGCTCCTATTGGGGATGAATTTCACTCCCTTTGAGGCTTCAAGGACTATAGACTCGGTGCCTTAAAAACTTTTAAACTAGAAGACTTCTTGAAAATTAAGACTGGGACTAATAACCATTGTTTGGTAGACTCAGGGGCGACTATATATATAGACATAAGTACCATTGGACATGGATTTTATTGACACGTGTTTTACTTGATATTTAGAATGGAATGATTCAAGTGAATTTACTAAATAAAGACCTTTTAAGAAAATGACCATTGGTGGTCCTCCGGTCGGTTGATCATCATCCGGATGTTTGAGCGGAAAATTATTATTCTCCAAAACTTTGTTTTAAGTTTTAAATGTACAAACCATAGATTGTCGAACTTACTAGGTTTTCCATGGTATTCTCTCCTAACATCTGTGTGACACCAAATCATTTCACAGAAACTAGCTTGCTGATTTTCTCTTTTGTAAAAAACAAATTTGACTTTAGCCTCATACTTGTACTCTTTCATTGATGATTCTACGATTTGATATGCCTCTATCGGTGCAACATTCTCTTTAATTTGGATTTTCATTGTCAACTGGGCTTTTGAAAAAAATTCATCACGGGGAAGAGCTAATTTCAAAGGTATTACAACTTATGTACCATATAAAAGATGAAATGGAGACATTCCAATTGATTTTTTACCACTTACTCTATCTTCCTGAGCATGTATAAGTTGAGTGTCCCAATTCCTCTTATTTCTAGGCAACATTTCTTAATAATCCTTACCAAACTTTTATTGGATGACTTATTCAATTTATTATCTTAGAGGGTAATAAGGCATGCAATGAGTTAATTCAATCCCATATTGATGACAAAAGCTATACATATTATGAGACTTGACCATTGCATTATCAATTACTAATTTATGTGGAAAACCAAATCTTGACATAATATTTTCTAATAGAAATTAACAATTACTCATATCATTAACATTTCTAGTTGGTACAACTTTATTCCATTTATTGAAATAGACACGTAGATGTAAGAATCCATACGCGATGTCTAATGAAGGTGGATGAATTTCACTTGGAAATGAATTCTAGCTTTATTGATGGAAAGGAACATTTTCTGAAATAGGAATTAGAGTTGACTGGTAGCAATTTACGTTTACTGACAAATTTCGACATTCGACCGTCGACTTTTGCAAAAATATCGAGAAAATAGTTTTTAAAATAAGCCAAGTCTTAAGATTTTGTTCGTAGTGGTTGTCCAATATAAATGGCCTTTGCATACTCCGCATGTATCTATAATATCACAGGATTAAAGCTAATTTACACATCTTAAAAAGACTCCAACATGATATTTCTAGTAAATATGGTATTCCAAAATGCAATACTTCACGGCTCTTAGTTTAAAATATCTCCTTTTTAGAATTCTCCGTTTAGGTGGAAAATTGAAATTTAACGAAGTAAACTATATCCTTGTACCAATTTGAATTGAATGACACGGATAATTATCAATACCTTCTCCATCTTCTCCTTGACTGCCTCTAAATTCTTATTTAAATCTTTGCATTTAGATTCAACCATCAAGCGATCCAAGCCCTAACCCTTTTATCAATTTATTTGGTTTGATTTCAACATCAAATTCCGGAATCTTGGTCAGCCATCGTGTGCTCTCTTTCAACATCTAGCTACGAACGGCTTACATATTTAACAATGATATCGGGCACAAAAGAAATTATTTTTGAATGCAACACATAAACTAAGAAAAGACTTCAAAGCCTTAACTAGTGTATATGCTTTTTTTTCAGTCAAGTTGTACTTTAATTCAACATCCATTAAATCATGACTAAAAATGAAATTGGCTACTCCAGGCACATGCCTTATTTCATACAGTAAGACAATTGCAATTTTCTTCTCAAGCGTATGAAAAAATCGGAAAATCCTTTTCAAAATAAAGACTAATCAAAATTATTGATTAGTCAAGGAGGACTTAATTATTTCGAAAAGAGAATTATTTGCTTCATCTTGCCATTTAAATTTGGCATCTTTTTTCATAAAAAACATTTATATGTTTGATCAACTCTGCAAAGTTAGGAACAAAACGTCTTAGAAAATTGATTTTCCCTAAAAATGAAAGTAATTCCTTCTTATTTCTTGGCAAGCCAATCTTTTGAATAGCTTCTACTCTTCCGGATCATCTGAGATGCCGCTACTTGTTACAATATGTCCCAATAACTTACCTTCTTGGACAACAAAAGGCGACTTTGCAGGGTTTAAGGACAAACCAAATTTTACGCATTTGTCGAAAAAATTTCTTAGGATGTTTCAAGTGGTCTTCATCAGATTTTGAATATCTTGTGATGTCATCCAAATAGATGACCACAAATCTGTCATTTTCTCCTGCAAAGACAATATCCATTTCCCTTTGAAAGGTTGCACATATATTCTTCAAACCAAATGGCATTTTTGTACATTAATGTGCCCGGGGTGGTAAATGTTGTCTTTTCCCTATCTTTCCTTTCAACTAAATCTGATTATAGCACGAAAAGCCATCAATCATTGACAATATTTTGGATCCTACAACCTTCTGCAAAATTTAATCCCATCTTAGGAAGTGGATAGTTATCTTTCAAGAATAGTTGAGGTTGTGAAAATCAGCACAATCCTTATTTCTTCATTCTTTTCGACTGGCACTATATTACCTACCTAGTTAGAAAATCTCAAAGGAAGAATAATCTTTGCTTCCATAATTTTTATTTCTTTCTAGAGTGATTGGAAGCGACATGGGATTGATGTGTCTAGTTTTTTTTTTTTTGTGCTACGGGCTTTGCATCTATTTTCCAAAGGATATTTTTCTCCATTATGCCCAAATAAGTTTTCGGCTCACTATAAGACCATGCAAAAATATCAGAAAATTCCTTTAGCGATTTGATATATTTTGTTACGGATTTTACAGGAAGGAATTTGGACACTTTGACTAATCTTGGTTGATCTTAAGTACCAACGTTACACTCTATTGTACTTTCTCTATCAATCTTGCTTTCGAGCTTGAGAAAAACATAATTATTATCAAACGGTCTTTCTAAAAAGACAAACCCTTAGGAATAAAGTTAGTTTCGGATCTATATTGTTTTCGGCCACATAGTTTTCTTAAAAGGGGAAATTTGTTATTTTCAGTTTTTCAACAATTTCTGCCATCATCAATTTTATCCACCAAACTCTTCTACACTCCAAAATTTGCTCATTCATCTCCCTATCATCTTCAAATACTTTCCAGTGCTTGATGTGCCCGAGAATTGAAGGTTTTTTTTTTTATTTGAACATCATAAACTTCCTTGACATCTAGAACAACTTTGGGGGAGTACTAGGAGCAATAGCTAGTGAATCAGCAAATTTGATTTTTCTTTATACCCAGGCAAGAAAAATTTATATTAAATGCTGAAAAGTAATGTTAAATCAAATGCCGGACTTCTCATTCCTATAATTCTTCAATTTGGAATTTTTCACTTGGTAAGTATTTCTCACCTGGATAATCACCAATTTGAATCACCAAAGGCAATTAGCTATTCGATCCCAAAAAAATTTTGCTACCTTCATACTGACTACAAGTGATTCATACTCAACAGTGTTAGTGGTAGAAAATTGTAGTTTGTTTGATATGGTCACCTTCTGCGGTATGAGAAATGAGGACTACTGTGACTCATGATCCTTCTCTTGACAAGCTCCATCAAAGTACAATTTCCGGATCCATCCCCCTTACGAATGTTCTCATTTTCACTTTGAAATTTTTGTTTTTCACTTAATTCATGTTGGAAATCAGTATTATCATCAGCAACAAGGTGTAGAATTGATGAGCCCAAAATCCTTTTCTTCGGCATATATGGGATGGTTTGATGGATTTTGTTGATCACTAATGATGTAGGCCATTTGAGTTTCCCTATAAAGCCTTCGGATTCCCCTCCAAATCTTGGGATGGTACCATATGACATGTCCATCTAAAGGGTACTTCCAGTTTCTTAGACCAAGATTTGGAAAGTAACATCCCAAATATAGAAGGAATGCTCGACAACCGGAATGTCCATCACTAAGCTTTTCATAGGTAGTTGGGTAAGGGAAACAACCAAATCCTTAATCACTCCTAGAAGCTTGAATTTTTTGGAGTCAAAGTTGTAAAGATGCATTAGTATTTCTTAGTGATCTCATCCCAATTCATCCATCACTTTATTTGGCATGAGTTGTGGGAAGCTTCGAGTCTAACGAACAATTATGCATCAATTTGTCACGTATAGTGAGTGAGGAGTAGAAAGGAGGTGAGTTAATATAATTTTGGTGTTGGACATGAAAACCAGATAAATGGTGGATGCTCTTCTTCAAGGTTAGTATTTGAATCGGGGGCAAAGAGCGGGAGGCAACAAACTCTTAAAAGACACTTTATATCTTTGGATTTTTTGATAATTCTAGGAGTGTGTAATATTCCAAAATGGGAAAAGGTAATACTATGGTATGAATATGAAAATAGTAGAAAGTATTAACACATTAGCAACTGATCCAAATGATAGATCCATGTTATTATATATAACGAAAATAAATAAGTACAAATTCTTGGTGATCGGTCCCCTAAGATAGGCAAAAGAAGCCTCCAATGCAAAATGCACCCAAAAAAAGTAATACAACGCTAATAGAGTATAGAAGCAAGAAAAAACGTAATTTAGTGACTAATACTATAGGCGGGACATACAAATAAATGGATCTAAAAATATCATGCTCATACAAGGCCAAAAATGGAGATCTATCCTCCCATACACTTTCCTAGACAACCAAGGAAGGGTTTTAGGGAAATACATAAAATATGAATGGTGGATCTAAAGCCCTAGGGCTGAATATGCACTACAACTAAAGCACATAGAAGAGGTGGTTGAATCTGATGTATATCTACAGGGAGAACTCCTCCAAAAAGACTCCCTCAATGAAGGGTTGACCCCTTCAATGGAAAAGAAAAACTCCAAATGGAGCACTAAACTTACCACTAGCAACAACTCACTAAAATAACACGAATCTGGACGGGACACAGGCTTTAGAGGATAAAATCATGGCCTGATTGTAAAATATAAATAATCCCAAGGGGTTCCTTCAATGATCTTGAATGGGAGGAAACCTTCCTCCACTACAAAACTAGCTCGAAACACCAAATAAGTTCTTCCATTCTTTGCTGCAACTCGGCACATCTCTCAAAGAAGCCCCATGTTGTACCAAAGAAATGAAGCAGGTATGGAACTGAATGTGGAAATATGATGAAATCTCTTCAAGGCCTTTCCAAAGGATAGAGGTGGGATTCTCGATCAGGAACACTCGGTGCTAAACAACCTTGCAATCTTAGCTAAACGGCTAAAGAAAGCTTATATGTCTAAATAGACCATATAATAAACGTAACATATCATAATACCTAATATGGCTTCCATCCTCTTCCTTATATAATAAATGAGCTTCCAAACCCTAAGCCCCATCCATTAATGACACTACTTCCATGCACAATGTGCCTCCATCTAAAACTACAATGTCCCTCATTGAATGCCACTCCTCCATGATAGTGCTTTTGATTTGTTGAGGTTGACCCGATCCACATGATTTGCTTATACTTTTCACATCTAAGGGTGTTTTATTAAGCTGAAAATATGATCCGGAGTTTCACATGAGCAATGGTTTTATTCCTAATAAAGAGATTTATGGTCTCCCTACCCACTTATTCATCAAGCAAAGAAAGAAAAAATAAATTTTAATATTCCAATTAGCTATATGCTAATTTAGGAATATTACAATCCTCCCCTCCCAAATGTTTCTTGTCCTCGATAAAATGCAAGGATGATTTGCAAAATGTAAAGGTACATCCATCCCCATGTGAAACTCCATCCTCCAAGCTATCCTCCATATAAAATGAATCACCCTCCAAAATGGTAATTCATAGAAAAACTCCTCCGCTAGGTAGAGATCCCCCCGAAAACATAAGTTAATCATATGGCTCCCTTCATAAGGAAACAAGTGATATAATGTAGCAGCCATACAATGTCCCATGCTCCCTTGAAGCATGAAGAAACATGGTAAGTTTCATTCCCAATGGACACATCCAACCAATGTGTCATCCCTCCAATCATGTCCCCAACAAGAATAAGAATATCATTGTAGCATATGGGATCATAATCAAGTATACGTAACAGATGCCATGTATTAAGATGGAGAAGGAAAATGGTCCCTCAAGTGCAACCAATGAATTTTTACTCTAACTGCATTAGAATATGGCATGATGAGTGGTTTCCCAACCACTTGTTTGCTGCCCCAATCTCCTCACAAGCTTGGAGAAGGTGTATGGGTGTATGGTGCATTGACATATACACGCAAAGGGCATAATCTCCCCAGATATCCTAGGGAGTGGCCATCATCAATGTTGCTTATGGCCTTAAGTAGACCACCAATAGAAGTCCTAGAAAGGAAAATTATGCCCCCTCTTGGAGCAATTCCTTGCCTATGTCTCTTGAGAATATGGTATATTAAATGAATCATGGTATACAAATACAATCTTTACCATGTAGTTGGTTCAAGCTAGTAAGGTGGCTCACAAATAGGCCTCCTCTCACTCCCAATAGGGAGAGGCAGTTGTGATAACTCTGCAAAGATCTTGTCTCTCATCCTCAGTAAATCATTGCATGTCCTGTGTTGCGTTGCATCTCCTCTTGCAGTGCCCAAAATAATCCCTCCCGGGATAGTACGGTATGCTCTTATAAAACTAGTGGGTTTGGAAGACAGCTATTATAGTCACATCTACTAAGCACTCAGCAGGCTTAGAAACCTGATCAAAGATCTACTCTGAAAATAGAGGACCCCATCTACTACACATATCTCCCATCAGGCCAACAGTCATCATACTTGTGATTGAAAAGAGATCCTTGGAGTATTCCACTAATAAGGATCTCAATGAGGTAAATACTCAATAATGACGGTGCTGCGGAAGAGTTCTATCATACAAATGTCTATCATGTTATTTTTCTTTCTTCTTTGACATCTCCTATGCCAAATTCATACACCGGGATGCTGCAATATTGCCCTTGCTGCTTCTTTCTCGGCCTGATATCTAAGATGGGAGTGGGTAATGATGATTTTGGGAGAATGTCTCCCTCCTCCTCGAGTCTACTCAAGACTCCTAGCATTTTACAATGACTTCCCATTGTTCCCACTCCTCTTGGATCTATGAGTGGTGCAACATGTTGAGAGAACTCCTTGATCCTCTTCCAATCCGGAGATGCTCCCCTGGTGATTCCTTGTAATGAAACATCAAAGCCTATATCGGGTTGTATATGTGGAGTGGGCGGTTATCCACTGCCCTCTTCCGAAACCATCCTCCTACTGCAATGCATAAACCTCTGAAAAGGATAGTTGTCTCCATATTCCCCAATCATTTCGTACTGGCCCTCCTTCTCTTCTCTACCTTCTCTGGCTATCTTACAGTCTAAGGTGTCATTGTTTCCAGAGACTATGATAATCTATTTACACCCAACATCTCATTGGTGTCAAAAGTCTTGATCACGAAGATGATCTGTCATAGTGTGTGTCCTGTTCATTCAATGTTGGAACACACTTCCTCCATTGTTTTGTCTCGTGCCCTATCTGACATAGACACATACTTCTCATGATATTCATATGTAAGATCCTTTGGAACTTCTTGCAAAAGGAATGCAAAATATGGATTGAAGAAATTACTTCATCTCCATTCCCAAATAGAATTAAATGTCCTCCTGCTTTGTCATGGAGGATCTTTAAAATAACCTATAACATTTTATATGTTGGAGATACTCTGTCATTAAGAGATCCTTTGTCTTGATCTCCTTTTGAAAGGAATCCTCATGTCTTCCTCTTGAGAATAAATATCCTCTTGGTAGGGCCTTTTCCTTTGTGAGGCATGTTGCAGATCACAGCCTCAACAGAAATGTTACTTGAAATGGAGTTATGGACATTTAGGATCCTTCCCACAGCTCATACAGAGTTCTGATTTCTTGGGCTTGGTTTTTTCTCACAAGGAAATTTCATGTTCATTTAAATCAATCCTTCATACTTTTCCTGAAACCCTAGTGAAATTTGCATAAGTAGATATATTTACACTATTTAATGAAGAATATTCAAATAACCACGGACATAAGCCTTACCTTCAAGATGCAGTCTTTGCTACTCTAATGGCTTCCTCTTAAAAACTTGATGCGGCTGAAAATATGTGTCGCTTCTTTGAAGCCTTGGCGGTGCTCTTGGGTGACCCATCAAAAGTAGGTAGAAAGAATCTACCCAAAGCATGCTTCATGCACCCTCTTCTTCTAATGTAGTTATTGGGTCTTATCTTCTTTTGATTTGAAAAAACCCTTGGAATCTTAGATGCTGTGAATCTTCATTGAGATTCATATTCTTAGAGATAGTCATCAAGAGTCACCCCCTTTAGTGTTTCTCCTTCTTCTTATCCCCACCAAAGATAGGCATGGTACCACATTATGTTGATCTGTTCTGTGAACAGATTTCTCCACCTGTCCTGAAGAATTGGAGCTTTATTCATGCTTGAAAATCTTCTTGAAGTGTTCATGTCTTTCCCTCCTCATTCTATGATTTCTCTTTAAAGCTCATACATGTTTAGGAAAAACTACGAAAATTTATTTCCCTCCATTTCTCCGGATGTGTTTCATTCTCTATCTTTTGCAGCCTTCTCTTTTACGGCTTCTTCTTCTGATAACATAGATGCAATGTATTCCTTAGGTTGAACGAGGAATGTGCTGCGATCTTGTCCTAATATTCCCAAATAGAATAAGGAATATGGTGCATGAATATATAAATGTGAGAAAGTATTAACACACTACGTGTGATCCAAATAATCTATCCATGGTATTATGTATAACAACAATAAATAATTACAATTTCTCTTTGGGATCAAGCCCCTGAATTGACAAAAAGCCTCAATCTCAAAATGAACCCAAAACAAGTAATACACTACTACACAAAGTATTAAAAGAAAGAACAACATAGTTTTAACGACTAATACTAGAGATGGGACATATAAATAAATGTATTTGAGAAAATCATACTCACTCTGAGGCCAAAAATGGAGATCTATGCTCCCGTACACTTTTCCTAGACAACCCGGGAAGGGTTTAAGGCCACACAAATATGAATGGTGGAATTAATGCCCTAGGGATGAATATGTACTCAATTAAAGCACATAGAAGGAGGTGGTTGAATCGATGTAGATCTAAAAAACTCCTCCAAAATACTCCCTCAATGGGTTGATCCCTTGATGGAAAGAAAACACTCCAAATGGAGCAATTTGAACTTACCCGCAACAAATCACTAAAATAATGCAAATATGGTGAACTATGTTGTAGGGGATAAAATCACCTTGGCACGATGCCAAATATACAAAAAAAATCCCAAGGCTCCTTTCTTGATCTTCCAAAGGAAGGAAACCTTCCTCCATTGCAGCTAGCTCGAAACACACAATAATATCACACTTTCACACAAAACTCGGCTATCTCAACGAAACTGCAATTTATACCACAAGACTAAAGCTTGGTTTGAAACTGAATGTAGAAATGACAAATCTCTTCGAGGCCTCTCAAGGATAGAGGTGGGTTCACCCAATTAGAACCATTACTATGCTCTTGCAATCTTGGCTAAATAGCGAAGAAATATTATGTCTAAAACATACCATATAATAAAAAAAATAACATATCATAACCTACCTAATATAACCATCATAACACCTTATATAAAAAATGAGCTTCAAACCTAATCCCCATCCATTAATGGCACTACTTCCATGCAATGCGTCTCCATCTAAAACTATGTTGTCCCTGTTAGATACCACTCGTCCACGCCACGTTGTTGATTTGAGTCGGAGTTGACCCGGTCCACATGGTGTACTTTCTTTGCACCTAAGGGTGTTTTATTAAGCTAAAAATATGATCCTTTCACATCGGAAGTGGTTTTATTCCTAATAAATATATTTATGGGTCTCCCTACCCACTTATTCATCGAACAAGAAAAGGAAAATTAGATTTTAATATTCCAATTAGTTGTATGCTAATTTGGAGATATTCTGATGGAACTAGAATTTTGATTTTATTCAATTCGAATTTGAAACTAAAATAAATTGGAACTAATTCCTTATTTTTATTTTGTAATTTTAACAATTAGATAAATTATGAGGTGGAACATAATTTATAGCCTTATGTTTATGACATTTAGCCTGGAATTTGATTTTGTTGAAATTTGTTGGTGAGAACTTTTGACCTCAAGAGGTAATTTAACATTTTGAACTTCTTCTGAACTTTTATCATTCTATGCATAAATTTGAGCATTCATATCATCGAAGAAAACAAACAAATTCTCGATCTATCTTCATATTCCTGCAATTTCAAACACATTGACTACGAAGTTTCTCCCACATGGTTTATTTCTTCATATTCTTCATTTCCTTGTGTGGCTTCTTAGTAAAGTTATTCCAAAGGAGGAGTTTGAACATTTTTGATCATAATCATTCCTCCTTGACATTGTAGGATTTTTGAGGTGAAAAGGCCTCTGAAGGGGAGCTTGATTTCTATTAGCTTCGTTTTGATTGGCTCTATCATGACTAGTTTATTTTCTACATCTAATTTTGACATCTTAAAGGCAAGTTCCTTAATAAAATTGGACATTTGATCGATCTTTTCATGCCTTTCATAAAGACTTAGAAGAAGAAGGATTTTCTTCTTTCATCTTCTTTTTTCTTTTTCTTTTCTTCCTCCATTTTTAATTTATTAGAAGCCATAAGATTAGGTTGTACTCCAATTGAAACCTCTTGCATACTTTTTAGTGTCTGTGATTTTTCAGCCCTCAACCATAAAGAAAACTCGGAATCTAAAACATTTTCAAAGTTTATCATAGTTGTGGTTTCGATGTAGGTTTAATTTCTTGAGGATTTTCGATAAATATTATTAAACCTCTTAGTAAAATCGGCTAAAGGCTCATCTGAATTTTTCTTCATAGTTCGAATTCTCTAAGATAATAAACATAGTCTTTCCTTTATCACCCCAATGCTTCACAAATATATTTTATAATTCTATTGATTCACCTTAATTGAATTTGGAATAAACTTCTAAACCATTTTTCAATTTCACCATCTAGGCTCTGGAATAAGAGTCTTTGTAATATTCAAATCAAGAAAATGCAACAACAATGAGAATATCTCAAGATATTCTAAAGTTGAAGGCTATGACAATATCTGGCTAGCAATGGAGTAAGCAGTAACACTCAACTCATCGAAATGTGAGAGAAATCCATATGCATCTCATTAAATAATAGCGGCAACAAATGAATACAAGGTCTTGAGGAAAAAGGTTACTCAAGATAAGCAATCTTCCGACCTCAAGAAACAAGTAGAAAAGCATAGAGAAAACCACCGCTACACATGTATGCTCAAGCTATGAAAACACGGTTTATAGAGCAAGCGCATCTTGCATATGTCAATTATATGGATGTACAGTTGCCAACGGCCCAGCCTAGGTAGGTGAATATCTCGGCTCCCAAAGGCTACCTCATGTCAATCCTGGAAGGATTGGCTACCAAAACTCAAAATCACCAAGATATCGTTCTTTGGGTAGCGGTTAGCAACTCGAAATAGAAGTGGATGGAGATGGATATAGATACAGTCTGCCCAAACTGAATATGCCTCCTCCAATGGATATTTAGAGTTAAAGTTTGATCCTCTCACCAAAGATCTTGCCCTCCAACAATGCGCGAACCCCACGCAAATGCTTTACTCAAAATAACGCGGTCACTAGATGGAGCTTGCGTTGTAGGGAGACGAGAATAGGTTGTATTCACTTCCAAGATGTGCGATAGGTTTTGAAACCTTCCTCACTAGCTTCCCAAAGGAATGGAGACTCCCTCATCTGAAAATCATCTCCGAAAGTGGTGTTGAGGGTCCTCCCTTGCCAACACCCTACAAGACATAGTCCATGTGCTGCAGCAAACAACATTGTCCTAGGAGGATTCTTTGGCCTTGAGCTCAGAAATGTGGAGAATGAATAAAAATCCCTCAAAAGTCCTCTCAAGAGATGGAGAAGGAATCCTAAATAGGAATTCCCACAGAAGTCTTGCGAAACAACGAGAGAATGCTGTCTTCTAGATAGAAAATGAGATAGATAATACAAGCATGAGAAACAATATGTTTGCCTTGCCCTCCTTTTAAACAAGTGAAAGACCCTCTCCTTGGTTCCCACTCCTCTTAGGGTTCCTCCACCAAATAACCCTCTTCCCCTTCATACTGCATTGTTTCTCTAAGTGTTCTCCACCTCTTGGCCCAACGTTGTTCGCTTGATCCAAACAGTCTTGTCCACTTGAAAATAACCACGTTCACACATGTGAGGTGTGAAAACGACTCCAATGATGATCCATTTTCATACTATGAGGGATTTTATTGAGATTTTCATGATGCATGGGCCTCCCTTACTACATTTATTCTCCTAGGTGAAATCGAAAAAATTAATATTTCAAAGGAGTTGTCTTTAGTGCGACTTTTGAGATTCAGTCTTAGGAATACGGTGAAAAATTTTGAGGTAAAATCTTGGTTTGTTATTCAAACTGGTTTTTTGACTCTATATATGGATTGACACCCTCAAAAACCTCTAAGAAGCATGATTGTGAAAATTTAGCAATCAAACCTCTCTTTTCAATAAATTCTTATTTTGGAATTTAGAGAAATTACATAAAGTAAATTCAAGTGTAAAAGCCTTCAAAAGAAATCTTACTAAAGACTACTCGTATTCCAAATTATTGTAGGAAAATTTTGGAATATTACGGTCTTGACGAACATCTTCATGTTCAATATTACGATTGTCATCATAACTATATAAAGTCACTAAATGTTCTTGGTAAAACTCTTCTCCCTCCCGGTGTATTTTGGAAGATATTTCAAGTAATCTCCTTGGGGAAGTGCATGCATATGTTGAGGAGAAAAAGTGGTGCATATCTTGTAGCCACTATCTTTTGCATCCTTGTAAGGGAAGTTTTAGATATTTTGCTGATGTACGGTTAGTGTAGCTTTTTTGAGAAATAGGAATTATAATTGTCAAATTCGATTCGATTTAGGACAACAAGTGGACGCGAAAAGGATGATTTTCGGGCTTTGGCGAAGAGTGGGTTTTCAAAAAGGTAGTTATAGGATTTCTTGACTTCTTCTTCGGTAGAAGAATTAGAATCTAAAGTTTTCTCTTGAGGGGATGGAGTTAATTCGGCTTTATTTTCTTTGAGCAAGGGAAATCGAGATAAATTCTACAAGAAGTAAGACCTTCGGGTACAATATCTTCAAGTGGATAGAGGAATATGACCCAATTGGATTTGGAAGAAGGAAAATATTCTTGTTGAGGGGTGACAAGGGAGAATTTGGCAGTATTCAAGATGATTACGAAGGAAATTTAAAATAGTCTTGAAGTCTTATTTAGTCAAATATCCTATCGAAAAGGTGCAATAGCAAATACTTGTTCCTAATTCCCCTTCGGTTAGCACAAACTCTTCGATTTCTTATCGGCACTTAGAAATTTAGTTTCTTTGAAAAAATTTTGCATATTCATATTTCCAATTTACTAGGTGATGATTGAAAATAACCATCGAACCTAGGTTAACAAATCAATTTATTTTTTATGGGAGTAGCTTCAACTTGATATTTTTCATGAGAATCTTTTGGCTTAAAACCTATTTATATTCTAAAGTAGATAGAGGTACCTTTTTCTACGGAACATTGTTTTTATTATGCAACTCTTCTACTTGACTAAGATGGGCTTCAAGTTTGATCTCTATTTTCCTTTAACATCTTTGATGATTTTCTGCAGGTCAACAACGGGAGTAAAATTTTGGGATCTCTTGCTTCCTTCTTGTAGAAGGAGGTCTTGATATCCCTCTTCCTCTTCGTGCATTCACCAAGTGAAAATTTACGATCTTCTTTAAGTCACCAATTCTTATTCGCCATCGAAGCTGATTATCAAAAATTCATAACAATAGACTCGAGAGAACACTTTATTACAAGGCCTTCGTCTCCCATCAGACGCACCAAAAGATGTTGGCACTACGATCAGCACGGGACTACAACAAGCACCTAACCAAACAAATCTTAAACTCTAAGGCAATTTTAATGTTTTTTTATAGGATTGGAAGATGGTATAAACTTTGATTTCAAGAGATATTTCGGTCAAATCCACAATTATACTAAAGAGGGTATTGTAACTTGACGTGGTAGAAAGGTGAAATTTTGTGGCTCTATGATGAGAGGAAATTGAAAGATGAAAGGAGAATCAATAGGTATGTAAAACAAAAATCTACTAATTTAGTAGAAATTGAAAAAAATGTGATTTGACAATATTCCATTGAGAGAAAGCTATTTCTAGTCGGCAAGATTCTCACTCAAATATCATGAAGATTAACTATCATAGTGATGCTCATCCTTGTTATAATATAGATTTTATCGAGGAATTCTCACTATATGGGAGACTAACAAAAACCGATAAAACACATAGCAAACAGAGACTAATAAAAACATATAACGGTATGATGATTTGCAAACTAGAACTAGAAGAAAGGAGATAATGAACGTAAATAAGTAGACAATACACACAAAATTGGTAATAAGTCCTCGATAGTATTATTCCATTTCATTTCACAAAAAAAATTACGGTTCATATAATTCAAAAATCAATAACCACCAACCAACGTTGACTTCATATCGATTTGGCATATATATAAAAAATATGATACTATAATCTTCCACGGAAAAAGGAAAAATATATTTCAAGGTCATTACAACCTCATGAAAGAGGTGAGGCTTAGCCTAAAACATTAATACTAAAGTGCTACCATTTAATAAAAATAGCATGACATTAGACTAACAATTCGGAGTGATTTGTATGATGTGGTAGTCTATGAGAAGACTCATATTACGGTATGGTGCAACCAACTCCACAAAAAGTGTAAACATACGGTGAAAATGACATGTGGCTATTCCTTAGATATTTACTAGTACCTTGTATAAATGTGTTGGTGCGGTAGTGGTAGCGAGCTTCGGAAAGCGTAGTCGTTGTTCAACATTTCTTTCCATATTTGGTGGAAAACCCTTTGTAATGGCGAAAAACATGAAAATTTTTGGAATGGCGGGACCATTTTACGGAATATTACAAATAAACCCTGAAAAGGTTGCAACTTCTGGGGGATAGGTGGAGAAGAATGAATGATAGCGAGGAGTAGAAAAACATTTTAGACATATATCACAATCGCAAATCGAAATTCGGAGCATTCAAACATAAGACACAAACGGAGAAAATGTGATTTGCGATGGGCGATGACGTGGTAAATAAGTGGGACGATCGCGAATCGCGCATCGCCAAGTTTTTTATGAGACACAAGAGTTAAATGTTAAAACTCGTGAAGTGTGATGTGCGATGAGAGAAGAGGTCACGTGGCATAACAAAAAAGTGGGGATGCCGCCGGATCGGAACATCAAAATTTTGTACTGAAACATGTGACTAAACATTGAGGCGGGTGAAGTGTGATGTGTGATGTGAATGGAGGGACGTGTCATGACGGACGGTGGGACCACCTACAATTTCACCAGAATACGGAAGTTTTGAGGGAAGCGAGAAGTGAATGCGTAAGTGAAATTTGTGAAAATGTGATGTGAAAAGGTAGGTGGGGCCACAACGTCTTTTCAAAGTAGAAAGTGAAAAATTTGTTAAGTCATGGTAATGTGATAAAAATATGCCGAAACGAAAAAAAGGCTTTATAACATATCGGGGAGAACAATGAGAATATGGGTCGAGACCATACCACAACCTCCACATTTTGGGGTTTGTAGGAAATGGAAATTGTAACATTAATGGAGTTAAAAATGTGAAGAGGCAAATTGTGATGAAAGGTAAAGGGGTCCACGATATTTATTAAGTGCGGTAAGTTATATCAAATAATATATGATATAACCAAAGGACACTGTTCAATGGTGCGGGTAAAAATTACGATAAAAGAAATATACTGTAAGTTAAAAATTAAATATGATATGGTTGTTGATTAGGTGTGCAACTACTTTTATCTAGAAAAAATGTACGTTTATGAGTTAAAAAGGTGTTTTGAAAAGGAAATAGAGAAATTTGGACTTTGGGTTTTTTGGGAGAAGAGTAAATGAATGAAAGTAGAAAATGAAATTTTCTCACCCTTTACTTTGATAGTGGCTTACTTTGTCCCATAATCAAACTAAAAAGTGAGATCTATTCCTTGATGACCAAACTTTGAAAATCTTTGGAAAAATTAGTGTGCATGAAAAGGCATGGCTGCGTTGGCTACTCTTGAGAGAGTTTGGCCATCATGTGACATATCCTATACTGCAAAGATTGTGTTATGGTTTGGGGCATTGCATGGCACCCATATGATATGGCGAGAAGATAATTTGGTTGTATGGGGTAGTCTACAAGTCAATCGCCATGGTGTCACTCCATGATTTGTATGATGATGAGATCGGGGAGGTAGCGAAGTCATTGTTTCCTTGGTTTCTCTTGGGGAGAGTATGGAGCTGTTCTCATACCTTGCATGATGTTTTAGGGTAAGAGGTGGCGCAATCATGGTGAAAATGGGCTGCTCCTTAGCCTTGGAGGATGGAGAGCTTCACATAGGAATAAGTCTCCCATATATAAAAACATTGTGGTATGTGACTTTGGAATTGGGCATGTCAAAGAGGGAAGTTATGAAATGACATGAGCCTTATCACAAAGACCAACAACCTGCTTGTCACTTGGGAGTTGGAATCTATTGATGGAGTTCTCGAAGGATCACTTAAAACATGAGGCAATTGATGGGAAAGTAGGAGATGAGAGATATAGAACGGGACGGATGGGTCACCTATTAATAGGATATGATCTTCTTGACTTTGATATCCAAGCGAAGAATGCTCTCACAGTGCTTATGCTTTATTCCTTTCCATTCACGAGGTCTTGGAGACATTTCAGACCATTATGGAGAGATCCTCATGGGAGGGCTTATCTGGATCTCATCATTATCTTACTCACATTGGATGGTAAGAATTTTGTTTGTACTTATTGATCATCTAAAAAAGTATTTGCATTCTCTTGACATTTATAGCAATACATGCTCACAAGAAAGGCAAGTTTCTATTTGGGCCTCATGGTCTTTCTAAGAACAAAATCGATGATGGAGATATTCATTTCTTGTATGGTTTTGGGAAAGTATTGTTCTATTATTGGTGTTCTCGAGTTGATACCTGATACCATTTTACAACTTTTCTAGTAGATGCGAAAACATGCACAACTATAATGGTTGGGGAACCCAACTTCCCACATTATGATCAAAGGCAACAAGTAGCAAAATTGCATTATAACCACTTGGAAAGCTTGTTGGTACCATCAGGAGTTACACATAACACTCAATATCTTTCTCATTGGATGCCATATTGTGATTATGTTCTATTCACTATATGTGGGATGGCTTGGGCAAGCAAGTTCCTTAGGACAGGAGTGGGTCTTTGAGGATCCGGTTGCCTTTTTGCCTCTTGAGGGCAACATTGACACAGGCCAGATACCTGGCGAAACTATACATATCATAAGTGGAGAAAGAGACAACGTGGGATAGAAAATTTTGTTTTCTGTTCAGCCATACGGTCCATCTACATTTCAAAGGCAAAGTGGAAGAGTTTTTCCATAAGTCACAATTTTGGAGGTGATTCATTTTGTTTGGATGATATCTTGGGAATTGGGCTCTCACTTGGGGATTGAAGTTCCCAAGTTTTCCAGATCCTGTGCCTGAAGCCTCTTTACAACATATATTTTTCCCTTACATGGATATCTCACTTCTTCATGATGAGAGCCATTTGGATTTATCACCAAAGTTTAACTTGTACACTTGGGAGGAGCAACTAGGGGAAAAATTGATGAAGCATCTTGTTCGGTGGAGGAGCTTATCAAATGAGATGCTATAGGAGGAGGAGAGGAGGCTTTGCAGTGTCTATCCTTGTAGTTTCTTGAGAGAAGAAACATTTGGGAGGGAGGAATGTTGTAATATTCCAAAATTAGTTTGCGGCTAATTGGAATATTAAATTTTCTTTTGTCATTTAGATAGATGAATAAGTGGGTAGGGAGACTGTAATCTCTTTAGTAGGAATAAAACCACTTCTAATGTGAGTTGGATCATTGTATTAGATGAAACATGTATAAAGCATGTGGAAAAAGGTCGATATTTGCAAATCAACGGCGTTATTATGGAGATAGTGGAGGATTAATAGGACAATAGTAGTAATTTAGGAGGAGTGTATGCATGAGAGTAAATCCTTTAATGAGTGGGAACCGGGGTGAGAAGCTCACCGAGCATAAAGGAAGAGGATGGAGCCATAGAAGAAATGATTTGGATTATTGATTTTGTGAGTCTGTATGACTATTTACACCTTAGATGTTTAGCTGGTATTGTGATGTTTACCACAAGGGTGTTTAAACCGGAAATACCGCAGTGTCCCTTGAGGGACTTCGAGTGCCTACTCAAGAGGTATGACTGAGCATCATTCCACCATTCACCATTTGACGAGCAACCATTATTCCAGTGCAATCTCCTTGAGTTGTGTGCAGCCTTGCTGAGTTGTTGTAGTGGAGGGTTGACAAACCAAATTTTTGAGCTTGTTTTCCGGTCGAAGACAACCTTCTGTCAAGGCTGGAGCAGGAAGTTCTTAGAGATTTATTCCACCATAAGACATCAGACGAACATCAACATTCACCCACGATTGAGTCTCCTCCGAGCGTATTTTGCGGTCTGGAGTTGCGGTGGGAGGTCGAAATTGCCAAGTTCGTGACCCTATTTTCTAGAGAAGGGATTATCCCTTCATCTATTGAGTTGATTGGGTGTTTTGTAGGCGATAGATCATTGCTTCATCCCATGCTCCGGTAGTCATCCCCCGGGGAGGGTGTAAGTTAGTCGTGAGGGTGCGGTGGGCAACCCAACATTAGGGAATTTTTGAGGTCTAAAATGGGCCTTCTAAGGAAAATGTACAATCAAAATCCACTTTATGAGAGACATCATTTTAGGGGATGACATCATCTGAATGGTTGAGGTGCCATTTCTTGAGTTAAGGAATTGCTACTTGTCACATTCTCAATGGTGGATACAAAATCATGGTTAACAATTATAGTGCTCTAAGTAATTTTAAAAGTCAAAGTAAACTACTCATTGTTAGCTCCTTGTAATTTGCAAGATTAGAAAATACAAACTATAGAAACACTTGAACCACTTTGGGATTCTAGGATCTAGCCCTCCCGAATCTGAGACGGATCTCTCTATAAGTGTAAGGTCAAGTTTATCTTCAAGGCTTTTATGTGTGATATTAGGCTAGTTATTAAGAGCAATGGTTTTGACTTGGTTTTGGATCGTTGAGCATGATTTTTAGTTGAGTGGAAAGTCCTAAAATGAAAGAGCTCCAAAGTGTGAAGTTACGAAGCAATTAGAACAAGCTTTGGCTGATAAAAGATAGATACTGCTTATTTGGGTTTAGTCCATTAGGCTGGAGTCATAAAAGGGTTTAATTTTGCAACAATTTCAAGAGTGGTCCGAGGGCAAGTCATATATATCACAAGATATTTAAGATTAAATGATGGAATGGAAACAATAAAAGTGTTTAAGGGGTGGAAACATACAATAATTTCAACTAGGATTTATCGGTTGTCCAAACAAGAAAAGCCTTTTAAGTAACTATTTAAAACCGACGAAGGACGAGAGATAACCATAGACCTCTTTGTACAAGTTCGTATTAAAGCTAACTCAATAGAAAAACAACCCATTAATCCCCATAATTACTTTTAGAAGGGATAAAATGAGATAAAGGAAAAGCAAAATTAACTAAGATCACATAAGATACTTTTAAATCTAAATTTGCGGCATACTCTTAGGGAAACTTTCGAAATTGCAACTTTGGAGAAAGAAGCTAGAAAACGGGGCACACCATCACTTTTCCTGGTCTATATTTACTAAGTAAATAATGAAAATAACATTCAAGAACAATGTTTAAAAAACAAAGCTGTAGGATGAGGGAACGCCGGCATTCCCTACTTGCTTGAAGCGTATTGAATTATTCTTAAACACACAATTTGGAGGAAAACATTGAGATAAAGCTTATCGATCAGAAGATGCGTAAACGGTAAATCCTAACTCCACAACATTTGTTATTTATCAAAGAATAATGGAAAAAATGGCATACATGAAAGGAAAACAATAACACGAAGAAGCACTTCTGCAGTAATATAGACAAGGATCCCAAGAATCGGCTTGTATATTGATGTCCAATCCGATTACATTCTTCAAGTCCAATGTTTTGGTTAAGGCAATCATCTTCAATTATTAGCCTAACTTATTTAATTACAAACGAGTTTCAGGCTATACGAACTACTTGTTACATGTAGAAAATTTCGAGCACGAAGTATATTTCAAAGTTACGCAGCTGACCCTTTACAATGGGCTCCTCGAAGATTTTATAGCAAAATGAGGAGTCGAAGAGAGAAAATATATATGGAGTTTGCAATTAATACATTTCTAATGCTTCTCGGCCTTTGAGGCTCAATGGAGAAGATTACGATTTATTTCCTCTTGTATTTAATTTGTTTTACATTAAGTATCGGCTTCATTTGAGGAGATTTTGTTGAATTTAAGACTCTGTGTCATCTTTGTAATAACTGCAGTGATATTTTGCAATAAGTATCTGGATTAATTAATTTGTTAATTTGTATGGAGTAAATATCTTCGTTTGGGTAATAATTACGCCTCTCTGTTGAATGCTTTGAGACTACAATTGGCCATTGGTAGGCGAGAGGATTCAATTAGCCTCGATGTGGCATTGGAGCCTTTATCGAGTCGATGAATTGATTTATCCTTCTTTAAACCTTGTTAATTTTATTTGATTGCGGCATGTTAGGCCTAATCAAACCTAAATTCTTTCTTCTGTTCTTTAAGCATGTTTAATTTAGTGGATTAGGCTTTTGATTGTCGATCTTAGTAATCCACCCAAAGCTGGCATAATCAATGTTCAATTCTTCATCTACTGTTGTGCTTGGGTCTTCGACAACGTACTCTTTATTTGTTTTAATTTTGTTGTGTCTTTTTGATGTGAAAATGTTACGGGGTTATTATAATGGTATCGGTGCTCATGGGAAGCGCGATAAAACATGGTGTTGAATCACGAGCTGGATGGATACTCCTTGATGGACTAGGCTTTGGAGGATCGTCATCCTCGACATTTATTTTCTTTTTAAAACACTTGAAAAACCTTTAAAACCTTTGCAAAAACAAAAAATATTAAGAAAATCTACCGTATTTGGGTCGATTGCTTTGGACGCTTAGGTTTAGAGCGTGGCGGCCGTATTTGGATGAAAGCATCCAACGATGGAGATTGCGCGTTGAGGTTAAAGGGAAGCAGGTTGATTTAAATGGTACGGGTGAGATTAAGTTAGGGCCGTTGATCGGTGTTGATTAACGGTCGAAATGGTCGGGAAAATACAAAAAGGGCTAAAAACTTTATAAAGAAATGGTCGAAAATGTGAAGAAATGGCTTAGAAAACCTTTGGCGGATGAAATATGAAAAGGAAATTTGGGGTTTCTCGGATGATCACGAGCCATCGGATGAGATCGGTCGAGGAGATCAACGGTGAAGGAGAATGATCCTCAAATCCCTTGGAAGAAGGTGGAAATAGTTTTGTGTGGTGAGATTGAACATGGCCGTTGATCTGCAGAGATCCAACGGTGGGAAACAAACTTGATGAAATACAATAAAAAGGAGGAAACGGACACGGATGAAGAAACCATGGTTTCACGACGTAGCAAGAAGAGAGGCGGAAGGTGGTTTTTAATTTTGGGAAGCGATGATATGCGTCGATAGACACGTGGCCTTTGTCTGCTTATATCCTGAATTTTAGGAATTATTGTTCATGCTTAAAGTTATGCGAAAATGTGTGTGTATGATTAGATGCGGGGCCTTATATCGCGGTCATGGAAAGAGCGCGATAAATAATAGATGCGCGGGCGATAAGATGGGCGATTTTAATCTGGAATGTTCGATCGGGGATGGACGGGCGAGATGGGTTGGGCAAAGGTAGGACCCGGGGGTTTGGGCCTATCGGGAATAATGCGGTTAGATAGGATAAGAACGGATCAATGACGAATTTGATACGTAAGGGTTAAATGGAATAAAAATGAAATTCGGAGGAAAAAGTTTAGTGTAGGTCATTGATCATGAGATAGAAAAATTTCGAGATTAGGCGAAAAAAATTACACGAGCGGGGTTCATGAATTTTAACCAAGGTGGCGAGGAAAGATGCGGGCCGTCGGATGCTTGTGCGGGGACGACTCGGATGCAATCGAGCACAATCAAAGGAGGAAAGGGTCAACGCGTCGATACGATTGAACGAGAGTTGTCTCGATGCGAGGATCGGATCGACGGCGAATGTATCGGATGAGGTCACGGTAGGGGAAAGGACTTAGGGATGGAGCGATAAGGGCCATCAGATCGAGAAAGGTAAGAAAATATCGATGGCTGATAATTCATCGAGACATATTGTAGAGGGGAAATAAAATATTTCAAATGCGCCGATGAAAATCTCAGATGCGAAGTTGCTTGATCATTGATTGGTTTGAGATCAACGATTGGGATTTGTTTTAAGCTATGAGCAGAGACAGAACCATTTGAAACATAAGAAAATCAAAATTTTAATATGACTAAAGATTTTGTGTTGAGAGGGTTTTACAATATTTAAGCACCCAATTGTAGGGCCTCGGGGTATATGAAAAGAAGTGGAGGGGATGTCGGGGGTTATATGCCTGAGAGGCCAATGTAGCAGGACAAAGGAGAAGGCCTTCCAAATCTTAGATGAAATCTACGATGCAGATTTCATTGATCGTCGATCGGTTTAACGATCGACGGTGCTTTTTATTTAAAACATTGAGCAGTAGTTTTCATATAAAACATGGAAAGTGGAGTTTTAACAAAATATGAAGGGAATTTAGTTTTTGGCCAAGTCTTTAGTTTTTAGCACTCGATTGTAGGCTCTAGGTTTGCTCTAAAGAAGCAAGGCTCGGGGCTTATATACAAAGGAGCCAATCGGCATCGGGGGTTTTATAAAACAAATACTTGCGTTCGATAGAAGTTGGGTGAATGGTAACTTTCGGCCTTGCGCTTGGTTCTAGTGCCAAGTCACATGTATGGGAAGTGGTTTAGGGCTTAGCCCCGAAAGGGGCTTAGGCTGTAATGAAAAAGGTTGTTTTTAATGAATTTTCAAGACTTTTCAATGGATTTTGGGGGTTTTGGTAAGGTTTAAAATGAGTTTTAAACCTCATAAAAGGGGTTTATGAAGGGAAGAAGGGAATAAATGAAAAATAGAGGAATTTCATGAAAAAGGGGATAAAAGTGAAGGTTAATAGCCAGTGAAAAGTGGGTGAGAACAGGAAAAATGGAATTTTTTGCAGTCTTTCATCATAAAAACAACGAGATTTTGAGAATCAAGAGGAAGCAGTGAAGATCAATCAAAAAATAAGATATATTCATATGACTTCAAGAATTAAAATTTTGTAATAAAATTTGTTTCTTGAAAGAAGCTTCAAAAAAAAAATGATTTAGCTTTACCATTTGATATGACAAATTTTATAGGTGGCTAACGGTAAATTCCACATGGGGATGGTGCCTTCAGCTGACATCAGGAACTTCAGACTTATTCTCTGAGGGGGCTGATCAGTGCCTCATCCATTGGTGAAACCTTCCTTATGGATGATATTCTTATGTTTTGAAAATGTTAGCAGCCATGAAAAAACAATGGACTTCATCAACACAAGCTTTCTACCTACCCAATCCCTCTTTTGATCACCCATTTTTTTCTTCTTTCATAGTGCACTTGGATTGGAAAACTCTTTTACAAATATTTTAATTGTTTTTTTAAATCATAAAACTAATTTAAGTCTACTTCTTGTTTCTCCATGAACTTAGATTAAACAGTTGAGTTCATAAGCTTCTCTACCTAATCTACTATCTGTTAGGATTAAACGGTCCCCAGCTTGGCCTGATACTCTAATTTCTAAAACGCAATTTAAAATCCTAAGTTAGGATTAGGCAGTCTAACTTGTTGCTGATCTATGGCATAAAAAACAAGCTGCACATAAATATTATTTTGCAGAAAATTAAATCAAAATGGTGAAGGCTTAAGATGCGAAAGTTCTAAGCACATCCTTCTCTTTCTTAATTTCTGTTTTTGAGTTTATTAGTTGTTTCCTTGTTGTCTGGTTCAGATTTTGGACTTAATGGAGCATAGGTTTACTTTGTCTTTTGACTCAAAATTAAAATAGATTAAAGTCGTGCCTTTTGAAAAATGAGGTTCGGATTTTGAGCTTGTTTGAACCTTTATTTTTTCTATCCTAATCTTCCTAAACGGTAAGCCAAGATTAAGATGTTTGGAAAATCAATTCACTAACTTTATCCAACGGTCGTTAAAACTAATTAGTCATGATTAGGTTGTATGACTAACCGAAGTGTGTTTTTCCAGGGGTAGCATTTCGCTTGCACACTTTCGGGTTTTGTTTCTCTTTTTGTTATGGGGTTGTACCTTTTATTGTTTTTACAATGTTGCCCTCTTTTTCTTTCTTCTATTGTTTTTGTATTTTTCTTTGAAGACAAAATCAAACTATCTAAATGCTCAAAGCTGAGCTTTATTGACATTCCTATCCTTCTTCTAACTTGGAGTATTTACATTATCATATGACACAAAGTGCTAATGTAACTAGTTGAGTAGTGTCAAAAAGAAGAAGAAACTTCTGAGTACATTTTCGGGGTATCCATAGTACGGTTGAAGATTAATCTTTAAAACCAAGGCTATCACGAAGGTGATAGATTTTCATGCGTTGTCTCTTGCAAAGGATCCATGCTTGATAATTTGAGACATTTGGGATTTCCACACACTCTTCAAAAATCAACAAAAGATGAAGATTATCTTCTTTTTGGTCCTCCATAATTGGTAGATATCTAATTCCAAGACATCAACTTTAGGACTATATCTTTGACATGTTCCTTGGAGGCATCATCATTCTTAACCTGTGAAAAAGAACAAGCAGTGAAATTTCTTCTTTCTCTAAATCTATACTTGCTTCTTATATAAGTCGGGTTCTTTGAATGGCGGATTGACATTAGCGAAGGGGAAGGATTTCCTTCTTGAAAAGATGGTATATCCTCGGTAGGACGGTCTTATTTTTTCTCCTTCAAATTTTTTTCAGTATACTAATTGTTTGGGATAGCTGGTGTTTGAATTTTTCTTGAATTGTATATTGTTTGCTCTCGAGGTCTCGGACATGTACTAGCTACAAGGGCTAATCTACTAGAAAAATTGTTTTGGTCTTTAGGAACGAGGATAAGTTGGAATTATTTAAAGATTTTAATAAATCTATGGCATCATACTATAGGCTCTAAGTCTAGGATGTTGAAGCAAAACACATTCATCTTTCACTTGCCTAATTACCAATTGACATTTCCATGAACTTTTATCTTAGAACACTAATTTTTCAATAAGTGCAGCCTAGAAGAGTGCCTCATACTCTACTATGTCATTTGTTAACGATATAAAACTCAATTTTTATAAATGGGCTTCGGAATGATTTTCCTATATTGTAGAACCATATTCCTACACCCGCATTAGTTTTAGTGTGACCCATCAAATTCATATTCCAAGAGGACTAGTTTTAGTATTATCATTAATTTCCTTTTATCCTCTTTGTCTTGGTCCTGATGGATTGTTCTATCGGTCTGTTTCCATGTTCATGACTATACGGATTTGAGATGATGGTTTGGAGTGTTGCTTGATTAGTATTTGATCAATTTGTTCTTCTATCGGAGAGATTTTCAGCAGGTATAAACGGAAAAAGGCTTCTCACTTTCTTATGATAAACAAAAGAACTTTATGCATCTTTACAACAAAGTTCTACGTGTGATTGAGCAAGAGTATTTGTTTTGCAATGATTTAATTTTGATTATTTATTAATATTCTGATCTATTTCTTTTTCTATCAAAGGGGAAGATGTTTCTATGTTCCCTTTGAGCAGAGGAGAAGCCACAATCGGTTCTCTGTCTCTTGTAAAGGCTGATTTTGAGGCTGGATGTTTTCTTGAGCCTCTTCTAGGAGATCTTGATTGGTGTTTGCGGGGACACTTTGAGTATTATCTATCGATTTCTTTGATCTTCTTGAGTTTGAAAGGTTACTTAGCCGTTCATTAGAATACTCGGTTTGCATATAAAGCTCATAGGTTGTTTTCACAATATCGGGATGCCACTCTTGTTGTATAATTTGAACTAAGTTATAACACAAAGGAAGGGTTTCCTATATGTGTTGGTGTCTCCTCAATTTCCAGGTTCATTTCCAAATGGCTGCTGATTTCCATAAAAACCTTGCTCACTATTAGTATTTGCAATTTGATTGTGAAGATCTCTTATCATAGTAGTACAAGACAAGGAAGAATCAGAATTTTTTTTGAAAAACCTTGCTTATTACTTTCTTTGTAAGTTTTCTCATCTCATCTTATAAAGTTTGATCATCAGGTCATGTCTCGACCTTGTCTTGGTCTTGAGGTGATTGGAGCTTGTGTTTGATCGGAAGAAAACGGTTGCCCTAGATCATCAATATTCATATTAGCCATCAACTGTCCATTCTCTTTCCAAGCATGTACATCATCTTTTCCATCATGATTAGAAATTTTTCTTGATTATTTTCTCTATAATCTTGTTCATCATACATGTCTTGTAGTGGTAGAGTTTGTTTGCTCAAGGAAAGGCATATATTTGCTCTAGATAAATGTTAGATTAGCCATAATCCTATACTCTCTTTCCAAGCATGTACATCAATTTTTCAAAAATATGACCATATGTTTGTCTTACGGTGCTATCTAAATCCATGTTTGTGAATCGAAGAAAAGTCCTTGTGTCTATTCAATTAGTCAGGTTTTCTACTAGTGGAGTCATTTGGTCTTTTGGGAGGTTTCGAGTGTGGAGTCGCAGTGGAAGTTTTTTAGCTCCTTTGGAGGTAAAATGTTTTATGGTACACCACCATATCAATCTTCAATTTTTTTTGGGTTTTAAAGGTTTTTTTTTTTGGTTGTTTGGGAGACTAATGAGTCTATAAAAGCTTGATAAGCAATATGAACTTAGAAGCATCCCCGATTAGGTCGCCGAAATGTTAGCTCCATAATTTTCCAATATTGGCAAATACAAACTATAGAGAGAACACTTGAACCTTTGGATTCTAGGATCTAGCCCTCATTTGAATCTGAAGAGGGATCTCTCTATAAAATGAAAAGTTTATATTTAAGGCTTTCGTGTGATATTAGAGGTATTTGACATTAAGAGCAAAGGGTTTTGACTTTGGTTTGGATGGTTGAGCATGATTTTTAGTTGAGTCGAAAGTCCTAAAATGAAAGAGCTCCAAAGGTGTGAAGTTGCGAAGCAATCGGAGACAAGCTTTGGGCGAGTAAGATAGATATAACGCTAGTTTAGTCCATGAGCTATGGAATCATAAAAGAGGTTTAATTTTGCAACAATTTCAAGAGTGGTCAAAGGTGCAAGTCATCTATATCGAGAAGATCTTTGAGGTTAAATGATGGAATGGAAAAAAATAAAAAAAAGGGGGGGGTGGTAACAGACAATAATTTCAGCGGGATTTGTACGACGCGTAATCGAACAAGAAAAGCCTTTTAAGTAAATGTTCCCAAACAGCAAGAGACGGGGCTAACCATAGACGTCTTTCAACAAGTTCATATTAAAGCTAACTCAATAGACAAGCTCAATCCGACAATCCGCATAATTACTTTTAGAAGGGATGAAAACGAGATAATAAAAACAAAGCGCGGCCTAAGATCAAATAAGATACTTTTAAATCTAGGCCTTTCGACATACTCTTAGGAAACTTTCAAAATTTTTGCAGAAGAAGCTAGAAGACGGGAGCACACCATCACTTTTTAGTCTATGCTAATTAAATAATGAAAATAACATTCAAGAGCAAATGTTTAAAGAAAACAGTAGGACGATGGAACGCATTCTAACTTCTTGAAGCGTATTGAATTATTCTTAAACACAAAATTTGGAGGAAAACATTGAGATAAAGCTTATCGATCGAGAGAATGGTACATACTTGATAAATCCTAACTACATGCTTGTTGTTCTTTATCATAGAATGATGGAGAAAATGGCATACATGAAAGGAAAACAATAACACTAAAGACGCTTCACCGAGTGATATAGACCGGGATACCAAGAATTAGCTTGTATATTGATGTCAATCCAGTTACATTCTTCAAGTCCAATGTTTGATTCTAGGAAATCATTTCACTTCTCAGCCCTAACTTATTCAATTACAAACGAGCTTTAAGATCCTCTAAAGCACTATTTACATGTATAAAATTTCGAGCACAAGTATATTTCAAAGCTGTAACTTGACCCTTTCTGATGAGCTCCTCAAAGAGATTTGAAAAATGAGGAGGTCGAAGAGAGAAAATATCTATGGGTTCAATTAGTTTAATGCTTCTCGGCCTTTGAGGGCTCGATGGAGAAGATTACAAATATTTCTTCATCTGTATTAGTTGTTTTATTAAGTATCAAGCTCGGCGGGGAGATTTTGTTGACTTTAAATACCGTATGTAATCTTTGTAATAAATATGTTGATATTTTGCAATAAGTCTCTGGTTGAATTAAGCATTGTTGTATTGGGAGGCAAATATATTTTATTTGGGTAATAAATGCCCTTACTCATTGAATGCTTTGAGATTTCTAGTGGCCTTTGGTAGCTTAAGAGGATTCAATTAGCCTCTTATGTGGTAGTGGAGGCTATCTTGGACTGATGAATTGCTTTGTCCTTCTTTAAACACTGTTAATTTGATTTGATTCTGTGTGTTAGGCTTAATCAGGCCTAAATTCTATTTTCTGTTCTTTAACTATGTTTAATTTAGTGGATTAGGCTTTTGATTGTCGATCTTAGCCGTAATCCCTCAAAACTATGTAAACAACCTTTAATTCTTCATTTCTGCTGTGGTTGGATCTTCAACACTGATACTCTCTATTTATTTTTAGCTTTACTGTGTCTTGTTGATGTGCAGGTGCTACAGGGGCTTTATAGTGGCGTCAGCGCTCATGAGGCACCGACAAAACATGGTGTTGAACCCTGTCGATGGATACTCTTTGATGAATGAAAGCCTGGAGGATCGTCATCCTTGGCTTTTATTTTTCCTTTAAAAAAATTGGAAATCCATTAAAACCTGCAAAATACAAAAAAATTTATAAAAATCTTATGTGGCTGGGTAAAACTGCTTTGGAGGCTTAGGTTTAAAACGTAGTCGTTGGATGAAAGCATCCAACGGTGGATATTGATCGTTGAGGTTCAAAGGGAAGCGGTCAAACAAATGGTGGGAGATTAAGTTAGGGTCATTGATTTGTGTTGATCAATGGTTGAAATGGGTCAGGAAAATATAAAGCAAAGGGGTCACTTTATAAATAAATGGTCGAAAATGCGAAGAAATGGCTTAGAAAGCCTTTGGCGGAGGAAATATGAAAAAAGGAAATTCGGGGTTTCTCGGATGATTCTGGGCCGTCCCGGATGAGATCGTTCGGGGAGATCAACGGTGGAGAATGATCCTCAAATCCCCTTAGCGAGAAGAGGCGGAGGGCGATAGTTCAATGGTGAGATTGAACGTGAGTTGTTGATCGCGAGAGATCAACAGTGGGGAATGAATGCGATGCAATGTAATAGAAATGGGGAAAGCGGTTTCAGGTGGAGAAACAACTAGTTTTGCGCGATAAAAAGGGGAACATGTGGTTTTCACTTTTCGAACGTGATATGTGTCAGAGGCCGACACGTGGCCTTTCAAAACCACCCATATCGCGTGATTTTGAAAAATTATCATTCAGGCTTAAAGTTACGCGAAAATGCGCGTCAGCCGTCAGATCTGAGGTCTTAGATCGGACGGCTCTGAGAGAGCGCGATATCAACAAGATGTGGGGATAGAACGAGGTGGGAGTAGGAGAAGGCAGTTTCAATCTGAGCTTTCAGATCAAGAAATGAACGGTGGAGATCAAATCTGGAGGAAGGCAGGACCCAAAGGAGTTGGGCCTGTCGGGATGAATCTGGACCGTCGGATCAAGGAATGAACGGTCCAGATCAGATCTCTGGGTAAAATGCATAAAAAATGAGGCGGAGGAAAAGGTTAGCGTGGGCCGTTTATCTGTAGAGATTAACGACTGAGATTGGACGAAAAAACATTACATAGCAGGGTATCATAAATTTAACCAGGGTGGCGAAGAAATATCTAGACCGTCGGATCTTATTGTAGGGACGACCCAGATGAAATCGGAGCTTTTTGATCAGAGGAGGCAAGGGGTCAGTGGCACCGATGCAATTGAACGAGAGCCATCGATCTGAGGATCAAATTGACAGCGAAGAATGTATCGGAGGAGGTCACGGCAGGGGAAAGGGCTTTGGGATGGAGAGATAAGGGCCGTCAGATCTGGGAAGACGGGGAGGAGATCAACGACTGATATTCCATCAGGAGGTAGCCAATCAGAGGGGAAGAAAAAAAATAAATAATTGCATCCAATGAAATCTACGATGCGAGATTTGGCTGATCGTTGATTGGTTTGAGATCAATGGTCGGGATTTGTTTAAATTGTGAATCGATGGAAACCTTTGAAACATAAGAAAATCAAATTTTTTATGAAATACAATGGATTTTTGTGTCGAGGAGGGGTTTTATTTAAGGTTTAGCACCCGATTGCGGGGCCTCAAGGTATATGGAAAGAGGCGAAGGGATTGGGGGTTATATGCACAATAGGGACCAATAAGAATCGGGACAAAGGAGGGGGCTTTTCAAATGCGTCCGACGAAAAACTCTGATGTGAGTCTGTATTGACCGTCGATAGGGGAAAAGATCAACGGTCCTTTCCTTCAAAACAATGAAACAACGGGTTTTCATATAAAACATAGGAAAGTGGGTTTTAACAAAATATAAAAGGGAATTTGGCTTTTGGCCAAGTCTTTTTGTGTTTAAGCGCCCGATTGCGGGCTCTAGGTTTTATAAAGAAAGCAAAGGTTGGGGGCTTATATACAAAGGAGCCAATTGGCATCGGGGGTTTTATAAAACAAAAGACTTGCGCTCATCACAAATGCCCTGATGCGATAAGCGCTTTATGGGTTAGCGCTTGGTTCTAGCACGTGGGTATATGGTGGGGAAGTAGTTTAGGGCTTAGCCCAAAGGGGCTTAGGCCTATAGTAAAAAGATGGGGTTTTTTTTTATGGATTTTCAATGGTTTTGGGGGTTTCGGTAAGGTTCAAAAGTGAGTTTTAAACCTTATAAAGGGGTCTTTATGAAGGAGAAGGAGGGAAAACATGAAAAATAAAGGAATTTATTGGGGAATAAAGGGGTAAAAATGGAGGTTAATTGAAGTGAGAAGAGGGTTAAAATGAGGGAAAAATGGAGACTTTTGCAGCAGTCTTTTCATCATGAAAACAACAGATTTTCATAATTAAGAGGGAAATAGTAGTGAATATTTAAACAAAGGGCGTGATGTGTTCATGAGTCTTCAAGAGATAACATTTTTAGCAATAAAAATTGTTTCTTGGAGGCTCAAAAAATGATTTAACCACCATTTGGTATGACAAATTTTATAGGTGGCTAACCTCATCAAGGTAATCATTTCACATTTTTTGAATAAAAATATATTATTGTCATTTCATATTTATTGAAAGAAACAAAGCATATCCCTATACATTTATTATATTATATTATATAATATTATTTTTATATAGTATATTAATTACATGTTATTATACAATTTAAATAATATAAATTTTAATTAATAGCATATAATATAATTAAGAATTTATAAATTTATATTTATATTTTATTTTAAGTTATTTAAGTACAAAGGACAAATGCATTAGTTGTTCAATGATAATGACTTTTTCTTGAAAATCTCATTCTTATTTATAGTCACATCAATACAATTTTTTTTATTAATTTTATTTCCGTACAACTTTTGAATTGAATTTAATTATGGTTACATGGATTGTGGTGCAAAAAGTGAATTGAAAATTCATAAATATTATTTTATTGGTTTAGCTATTATTTTATTATTTCCATAGGAGGCCCATTTTAGACCTCAAAATTCCCCTAATAGAAAGGGCCAAAAATCCAAACTTAAAATCTGGCCAAACCATTTCTGGGTTTTTCTGGGTTTTGTGAGTGTAATCTGTGGTTAAAATCCTGGATCATTCAGAGCACTCTAATATCCTTCCAAACATGGTTCTTATCCTTAGTAGCAGTAGTTTCTAGCAACAACAGCAGTAGCAACAAAACATTTCTAGTGCTTGGTTTCTTTAGTGTATTTCAACCATCTTGTGGCTTGAGTGAATTCCTTTTGGAGCTCTGTGTACTTTCATGGTTATTGATGTATAATGATATGGCTCAGTTATTTACGCTGTTTTTAATGTCTTGATATTTATATTCCAACATTTCTAAATTTTACGGTTTGTGCTTACATTCTCGTTATTTCTGATTAAATATTTATAAATGTTCCTATGTTAAAGTCTTTTCCATTTTGTAATATTACATTGTGCGATCCTTGATGGGACTACTATTGCATGGAGGTGTGATATGTTTGGCTTGATACATGATACATATATGAAGTGTTGGAAGGCTTATCTTGAAGCTCAAGGTGATAGGATGGATCCTTCACCAGTTCCTCAGCTGAAATATTGAAGGACAACCTCCTCCTCTCAAACCCTAATGTAGAAATGCATTATTTCTAAAGACATGTGGGCTGCAGAAAGTAGGAACAATGGGGCACCAATGCCTGATGATGAATGTAAGGTAAGAATAACCTTCCCAGAGTAGGCACTCGAAGTCCCCCATGGGTAAGGGTGGGATTCCTGCTCGGGAACACCCTGTGTAAACATCAGTGCAAACTTAGCTAAACAACATAAGTGTGCATAGAAATGTCACATGACAAATCTAGATCTAAACTAATCAAAATATTTTTTGAACCTTCCCATGCCTTGGCCAACCTCATAAATGTGTTGTACATGTGGAAATAGGTCTCCATGTTGACTGTGCTATCTCTCCATGATCTCCATGATCTCTGCATTTAATGTTCACCCTCTCCATCATGTGTGCACTAATGCACTACTTCCTCCATCATCTCATCATTTATTTATCTATGATAATACTTTGATTCCTCCATGATCTTATTTGACTTCTTCATCTCTCCATGTTATTCTTATTAATGATGTTTGATCCCCACTCTTTGATTCATTAATAAGCTTCTCCACTATTACATGATGTAGATTAATTAGCTAAACAACCATGTTCACACTCTTAGGAGTAGATTTATTAATATTAAGGGGTTATGGGTCCCTCCACCCATTTATTTACTTAGTTAAGAAAAATAAGTAAGAAATATAATATTCCAATCAACAAATGTAAAATTTAGAATATCACAAGTAGATAACATCATTCCTGATCCTTTCAGATGAAGACCTATTCCTCTAGAATCAGAAGACATACCTCTTAGAGTGCATGAGTTGGTATCCAAAGGAGTGGATTTTAAATAAGACTTGTTAGTTCATTCTTTGGAATCCTATAAATTACCCGAGGAGCCTTCTGAATCTCCTATATCAGAACAAGATCTGGATCTAAACTTACCTGGATTCAGACCTATTGATTTCATTTCCCTTGTTACATACTCTGCACCTTCTACTTCACACCAACCAGAAGACATCTTTTCTCTTTATTCTAATCCTTTATTTGAACACAAGCAAGGAGAAGAAGAGGTTCAAAATTTGGCCATTCGAACTCCTTTAAGGTCTCGAAAAAGGTATTCCATCCCATTTCATTCTTCTCCTCGTTCTCCACCTCATTCATCACCTCCTTTTGGGGCCCTTGTTTTGAATTTTTGAATAAGGAACATATTTTGGGTTATTGGATCGACACATGGCGGGCGCAACAATGGTAGGTAGAGGGCGTAGGGGTTGCGAGAGGGAGCCGGGGAGATAAGCGATGAGGGCGCGCGGACTCAGTGCGGGCGAGAAGATATGGCGGAGAGGGGGAACAAATATCGGAACTCATGGGAAACGGAAAAGTCGAAAGCACTGCGAGAGAAGAACACAATAGAAACTAGCGGTTTAACTGGCGGAGTGAATAAATAGGGCGGTACCCAGTGAAAAGAATTTCATGCACGGATGGTGGGATGCGGGGGGGTTACAAATGAGTTAGATCGGACGCGCGGAAGAGCTGCATCCTAGGCACGAAATTCTTGTATTTTCCTAGGCTTCTATTGATCTATCATGGTTGTATTATTTCTCTCTCTATCCTGTGGAATATCTGTAATAGAAATGGAAAGCTCTTCCTATCGAGCAATGTAACTGTGCATCCAGCTGAAGGTTATTAATATACTTGAAGGTTGTTGTCTTATTGTATGAGTTACACGTATGCATGATGTCTATGGTACCTTAAAATTTTATTTTCTTAGTATCTGCATAATGTTCTGAGAAGATCTTCTATGTATGATGTTATGTATGCAAATGATTCTATGTTAGCTTTGAGTTGCGGATCAATCCGCCACTACCAATCTGTTCCCCTTCTGCATGTGGTTGCGGCACACCTCGGGTGAGACTCTACTCTTCAGAGCAGGGTGAAAATTTTGGCGTGGTTCTAGACTACAGCGGACTCCTTTGTTGGCCCCAATCCCCGAACCTGGGTCTTGCCTGCGAGACCTGTTTCCTCGCCAACACTCCTTCTTCTCCATATTCACCTACAAACTCTACTTCTTCTTCTTCAACTACTAATAATCATTCTTCTACATCTACATCTTCAAGTATGGCTGGTTTTAGACCAATTGTACAAGCAACATATGCTCCCCTATTACTTCCTAAAATTCTTAATGATTTTCCTCCTGGATATCTAAAGCATCTCCCTAGATTTAATGGAGAAACTAGTTTATCAGCTGATGATCATCTGACAACATTTCTACATTTTGCGGATAACATGAACATAGAACATGAAAATGTTTATATGAGATTGTTTATGAAATCTCTAGAAGGAAATGTTAGGATTTGGTTTAGACAACTACCAGCTCATTCTATTAGATCCTGGTAGGAATTAACTAATATCTTTAAAATCCAATGGGGAGTGAAAAAGGACCCTGTGTATTTCTTAACTAAATTTGAAGAACTTAAAAGAAATTATGGAGAACCAATTGTTGATTTCATAAAAATATTTAATAAAATTTATCACAAGATGCCTCTTGATTGTAAACCTCCTGTAGCAGCAACTAAGGTTAGATTTTCAAAGGCCTTTGAAGATGACTTTGTTGTCATGTTAAGAGAAAGAACATCCTGAACCTTAGAGGATATGCAAACAAATGCTATAGAAGTTGAAGCAAATAGGCCTGCATCAGATAAGCTAAAAGCTAAAGCTTAAAAAGCCCGGAAGAAATTAAAATCAAATCAGGAAGCTTCTTCTTCCTCTAAATCTAAAAATGAAGATGAAAAAAATAGATGAAATCACATCAGTTCTTAGAAACCTATCAAATAGGATTTCAAAGATGGAAACTCAACCTAGAACAGTCCAACAAATTGTTTCTAGACCCCAAACACATGTCCAAGGTCAGTATAAAAATTCTCCTCCATTACAAATTCTTCAGAGACCACATAATTATCAACAAGTACCTACACCATTGTTGATTGATGATCAACAACCTGATGATAATAATTTATCTATCAATGAAGATATTAATAACATAGATCATACATCTCTTTAGACTGCCATTGCTCTTGTTCCTCAAAGTCAAATCCCTCAAGAAGACCAAGATACTTCTCAGGTTTCTAAATATCAAGCCTTTTCTGAGTTTTTTATTGCAAAACTCGATATAAGGTATGAATTAAGACCTAGAGCTGGTCCTGGTAGACCTCCTAAAAACCTGTCATAATTGAGCCTCAAGTAAAAACTACTGAAACTCAAACTACTTCTATTCAACCTCTAAATTAGTCAAGTGATTCTACTCAAATTGATAAAACTATATTGACTACTTTTAATGTGCAAAAAGAGTTAGAAAGAGTTAATTCCTGTTCCACTTTCAGAACTTTCTAAAAACCCTGGATATAAGAGTCCAGTTGCAAAATGGATCCAAAACTCTAGTGTGGATGCTGAAGGGGATATTATTAGTTTGCAAAATGAGAGACCCACTATAGCTTTTGGTCCTAGTTCTAGTATGATTGATGAATCCATACCACCTTTCTATGTGACTTTGAAAGTGCATGACTCCTTTCAATACAATTGTATGTTTGATTTTGGAGCTTCACACAATCTAATCCCTAAGGTCGTTATGGAACAACTTAATTTGGGTATCACTCGAACTTATCATGACCTATATACCTATGACTCTAAAAGAGTGCAATGTTTAAGACTTATAAAAGACCTGGTTACCTTACATAAAATACCAGTCAAAATTGTTATATTAGACATAGTTGTCACTGATATTCCCCCTAAATTTGGAATGATTTTATCAAGATTGTTTTGTGCCAAATTAGGAGGGAGACTTCAAATGGATATGTCTTTTGCCACTATTCATGTATATGGTGGAGAAATCCTTAGGTTATATAGGGAAGTTAGATTCGACTATCATCAGATATTTCACAGAATTCTCAACTCAAGATTGAGGATGTAGTTGAAACTCCTAAATCTGTTCAAATTTATATTTGGAAACTTTTATTTGATTGATCTTGCACCAAAGATGGAGCTAGAGTAGGATTTGTTTTAATTTCACCTGATAAAGAAAATATCACTCAATCATGCAAATTAGATTTTGAGGTCACAAATAATGTTGCTGAATATGAAGCTTTTATTTACAACTTGCCAAAAGTTTAAAGGTGTGAAATTTGAGTGTCTTTACTGATTCAGAACTTATAGTAAGCCAAGTTAGGAATATTTGTCAAGAAGAGCATCCTAGACTCAAGTCTTACCGAAATGAAATTTGGGATACCATTGAAAACTACTTTAATGATTTCAATATCACTTTTATTCCTAGAAATGAAAACATTCATGCAGTTTCCTTAGTTGTTTCTGCCAGTTCTTTTAAGATACCAGATCAATTTCAGTTACAATACCAAATTCAAGTCAAATATAGGCCATTTGTTCCAAATAATATAAAGCATTGGAAAATATTTGAAGATGATGAACAACTGAAATATTTTCCTCAAGTTATTGATGAATTTTCTATCTTACAAATTGAAGAATATTATTCGGACATAAATGAAGCTACTAAAGACAAAGAAAATTAAGATCTAAGTTGAAAAGTAGTTGATCATGATATTATACAATTATAAAATATTTTTTATCCCAAAGGACTTGTTGTTTTAGAAAAAACATTTGATCAAAATGATGTTCCTACAAATCCACTCTTTGTTTCTCTAGAAGATGTTATTCAAGAAACTAACATTGGCATTGATGAAGAGATTAAAAATATCAAACTTTGTGCATCTTTAACTCCTGAAATTAAATCTAAATACATCAAACTTCTTAAGAATTATAAAGATGTTTTTTCTTGGTCTTATGATGATTTAAAAAATTATGACACATCTCTGATAGAGCATAAAATTCCACTAAAACCTGAAGCAAAACCCTATCAACAAAAACTAAGAAGAATGAATCTAGTTCTGCTTCCTAGCATACAAAAATAAATTAAAAATATTTTAGATGCCCAGATAATTTTCCCTTTAAGATACTCTAATTTGGTAGCCAATATAGTCCTTGTCAGAAAAAATAATGGTGAAATCAGACTTTGTGTGTATTTTATAAACCTTAATAGATCATCTCTAAAATATAACTATCCACTTCCAAAGATGGATTAGTTACTCCGAAGGTATTCAAGTGCTAATAGACTCTCCATGCTTGATGGCTTCTCTGGTTATAACTAGATATTGGTAAATTCAGAAGACATAGAGAAGATAGCCTATACTAAACCTCGGGGTACATTTATGTATGCCAGAATGCCTTTTGGCCTATCAAATGCAGGAGAAACATTCCAAAGAGCTACGGACTTAGCCTTTGTTGGGAAGGATTATAATTTTTTTGTAATTTATCTTGATGATTTAACAATTTTTTTTCTGAATCAGATCATAAACCTTTAAAACACTTGATGAAGTTTTTTGATAGGTGCAGAAAATTTGAAATATCTCTTAATCCCAAGAATTTCTTGTTTGCCATCAAAGAAGGAAATTACTAGGCCATATCATTTCAAAGGATGGATTAGTAATAGATCCCAAAAGGGTCTCTGTTATTCTCATTATCATTACTAAGAAATAAGAAAGAAATACAAGCCTTTTTAGGAAAGATTAACTTTTTGAGAAGATTCATACCTAACTATGCTGAAATAGTTAAAGGAATTACAAATATGCTAAAAAATAATCATGAAGTCAAATGGACCATTCCTGCTAGATATGCATTTGATCAAATAAAGAAGGCCATTTCTGAACCTCCCACCTTAGCCAGTCCAAACTAATTTGAGCCTTTCATTATATTCTCCTTTGCTTCTAAAACCACCCTTGTTGCTACCCTTTTGCAGAAAAATGAAGATTATCATGATCAACCCATTTCATTTTTTAGCAAGGTTATGAGATATGCATAAATAAAGTATGATATCATTGAAAAACAAGCCTATGCCTTAGTTCAAGCCCTGAAATATTTCAGAATGTATGTCCTCCATTCTACCATTATTGCTTATGTACCTAACAATGATGTAAAAAATGTTCCTACACAACCAGACACTGATGGAAGAAGAGGAATATGGATAACTCAAATCCTTGAGTTTGACCTCGCCATTAAAACCACCAAGTTAGTAAAAGGACAAGGTTTAGCTAAATTGTTAGCTGAATCTAATTGCAAAGTGTTAAGCATAAAATCTATTTTTGAAGTCTCTAAGAAGCATACACAAGAACCTTCTTCAAATTTAGAAAGGGAGAATCCTCAAGAACCTTACTTAAATGCAGAAGGGGATAATCCACAAGAACCTTCCCAAGATTTTCAAGGAAAGAACCCACAAGAAAATTCTCCTTCAACTCAAACAGTTCATGTTCACATTGATGAAAAGTTTGTACTATCAGATTGGTATGCAAATATTGTTCATGTTCTGATCCATTTTGAGTGTCCTTCTGAGTTTTCGAAAAGCCAGTGAAAAACACTTAAATTGAATCCATAAAATATTGTATCATCAATGCCAAATTGTATTGGAAATATCTTCTTAACATTCTATTACTTTTCTGGCTGCATCCAGACTAAAATAGGGGGTCCCATGACTTGAAGATTGTTGCACCAAACAGACAGTAACATGAAACCAGTCTTTGGAGTCCTAGGACCTAGCCGTCCTAGACTCAGAGAGGTATCTCTCTATTGGGTGCAAAGGATGTGTTCTTTTTGCTATAGGGTTTTGATTTTAGGCTAGTTGTTAAGTGTAAGGTTTTGTTGATTGTTTTGGTTGGGTGAGATGAACTGGTAGAATAGGTGGAGTGGGAGGTCTTTAAATCATTGGGCTATGCAGTCAATGAAAGTCATGGGTGTCTCAATAATGAATTATAGTGCAGTGCAAGGCCAATCTAGCAAGGTTAATGGATCCTTTAGGTTATGTGTGAAGTGGGGTGGACATCAAGTTGGGGAAAAACAAGGTAGGGAAAAGGGCAGTGAAGTATCCTTTGTCATTTACCCATAAACAAAAAGGTATTAAATATGATAAGAAAAATATACTAATCATGAGATAGGGAAAAGCATTTACTCAATGACAATACTTAAACAAATAAATATCCAAGGTAAACACTCCAATGAAACAAAGAAATCAAGAAAAGCTTATCTTACTTAGTAATTTCACCTTCAAAATTGGAAAACATATAAGATGAAACAATAACTTTAATCAATCAAAGAGGGAACTCCTAAACATTGTTGATCAAGCTATAAAGAACTCTGAGGCAAGCTGATAGGCATGGACAAAGGGCAAGATCAGAACAAGACCTCTTTGACTTAACCTAGCAAGCAGTGCTTCAAAGAAAGGTTTCAAGAAAGAGTTTAGATAGCTGCAAATAAGCAGGGCTTACCATGAATCATATTTGTAAACTAGAATATTAATCCATAGATGAAACTAACAAGCATAAAGAGGTTTAAAGAGAAGCTAAGAATTCTTTAAACACACCCAGCAGAGGAAAACATCAAGGCCATAGAAAACAGGAGGACTAAGGTGCTTCAAGGAGCATTTCTTAACCTATACTTTTCTGTTCTATAGCAACAAAGAAGGATGAAACATCATGATAACAAGAAAACATGAACAAATTAAAAATACATCACCATTAATCAAGCTAAGGAATCCTGCAAACAAGCTTCTCCATCATCAATCCAAGCAAGCCATTCATCAACTTCACAACACCAATTTCTTCTCCAAGATCATAAAAACAATGTATTGATCTCAAAGCTCATCAAATGCCAGCATTTACAATGAATCCCTCATGCTCTATTTAACTCAGCAAAGGAGGTCAAAAATCCTAGATAGGGTTGGAAAATGTCAAAGTCACCCATAAATGTCATTTATGCCTAAGAGACCATGCAAGGCCCAAGGAAAAAAATATCTCATGATATAAATTCTAAAATAACTTCTTGCACCTAATTATAGAGTGATTTTCTTCAAAAAACATTAAAAAATTATTTTGCAATAAATGAGTGTGTTTTGTTGACTTTTGGTCCAAAACACACTAAACAGTCCAATTGCGTCACGCCACTTTTAGCAGAAAATAGGGTCTTTTGTAACCAAGTTTTGGAGCCCTTCCTGATGTTGGATTTGGCTCAGTGATGGCTCATTGGAAAGACTGATGAGTCCACTTTCCAAAAATTCTTGTAGATCCCTGATCTAGCTCATGTAGCCTAGTCAAAATGTCAAAAATCCCAAGACTATCATTTGCGCAGCGTCAGGTCTAAAACAGTGGCAGAAAGGTGAAAAAAGAAGGGTTTTATGAACTTTTGAGGGGTCAAACCTGCTCCAAATCATCTGAAACTTGGTGAGAATAATGTAATAGGTGTGAGAAGTCCAAAAATGCTGATTTTTCCTCCTAAGGGTGCTCCATGTATTAGTGTAGCGCCAGTGGCATTGCGCTAAATTGCTCCAAATTTTCTCAAAATTGGTGGAGACCTCCCATAAGGTGTCTTGGATAACAGTTGAGAAGCCTCGGTCAAAAATCCAAGGCTGTCATGCTCTTTTTTATCCTTTAGGGTTTGGGCTTCAAGGAGGGCTTCCTTCAGTTTGTCACAAACAAGATTGTGCTTCTTTGCATAATACTTTGTCATCTTTCTTTGCAGCTCTAAGCCTTCATTTGCCTTCTTCAGCTTGGCCTCTAGGTGTATGTTTTCCCTCTCAAGCCATGACTCCCGATCATGTTCAATTTCCATGGCAAGGAGTTCAGTGAGGGAAATTCACTATGCTAGGGCTGATTCCTCTTCCTTCTTTTTTTCCAATGCATTCTTTAACCCCATGGTTTTTGGCCTCTTCCTAGGTTGTTCCTCTTCACCTTCACTTTCTTCATATGGGCCCATGTATTATTCTGGTTTGACTTGTTCTCTTTGGGCTTCCTTCTGAGATTTGAGTGCTCTAGCCTCATAGATGGCTTGTTGGGCACTCATTTGCTTTTTTTGTATTTGATATAAGTGAATGGCATCCTTTGCACTTTTCAACTCGGCTTCTAGGTCTTCTATTTGTGCATTCTTGTTTTGGAGGAGGGAGTTTCAAATTATTGTTTCATTTTCTTCATCAATGTGTATGTGGATAAGTTCAAACTCCCTTTCTATTTCAGGATCCTCCTCTTCTACCTTTACCTTCTGCTTACCCTTTTCCATCTTTTCTTTGCCTTTCTCAAGCCTTGGAGTTGATGCAGATGGCAATGTCCCTTGCCTTTTTGAGGCAGCAAACACTTGCCTTGGTCCTCTTTGGTATATCCATGAAAGAGGAGTGAGGGTGGTTTCGGTACTGTCTTCATCATGGCTGTGACCCTTGGTGTTGTCACCATCTCCTTCACCTTCACTATGATCCCCATCAGTAATCTCATGCTCTATTTGATTACTACCTTCTCCTTGACCTTCAACACTATCATCATCACTTCCTTCTTACTTCTCAGACTGCCATCTTGGTCTTCAATGTGATCATCACTGCACTGCCTACTTTGGTCTTGTTTATGCTAGGGTACTTTGTAATATCCTTCCCAAAATAGGGAATTTCTACAACAATAAGAATATCTAAAGATATTCTAAAGTTGGAGCTTCAAAAAATCATGAACATAGAAATTTAAATCAGCTCATAAGATGTAAGTGGACATCTCACCAGTAGATGAATGATCAACAGCAAGAATATGACCTATACACTCCTTCCAAAGTGGGGAAATGCAGCAATACAGGGCATAAAACAGCTGTCTTCATAAAATAACGCTATATCTGTGAGAAATGGGACTTGGATACTTTAGAATATACATCTAGAATTGGAGTTGAAACAAATCCCTCTAGCTAACATAAACAGATCTCCCCAAGCCAATATGACTCAAATAAGCCCAAACCCCATGACTTTGCTTAACAGAAATTACTGAAACATGCAAAAAATTTATTTTAATGAGGGTTTATGAAGAAAATAATGAGAAATAATAGACCTGGAATCTAAAATCATCCAATGGATAAGAAAATGGAGATTCCTTCCTTTTTTTATACAAAATAAGAATAACCCGGCAAGGGTTTCAAGAGAGTACAATGTATAAAAGTGCAGATTTGCAGATATAGATATGGAAAACGTAGTTATAATGTAGCTCTGTATAAATATAGCTGAATGTACAAATAACAGAAGAAGAATGAAATATAGAGCTTCCCAGGAGAAGGGTTGGCCCGTCCTCCAAGGAATAAGCTCACAAGCAAGGGTTCAAACCCTGCTACTGCAACACTAGGAAAAATGATGTAGTTCATTCAAAGAACTGCATTGTAGGAGATGGAGACTGCTTTGGCCACATTTCAAGATGTCCAATATGCTTAGAAACCTCTTGTACTAATCTTGCAAAGAATGGGAGACTTCCTCCTTTGAAAGATAAGCTCAAAAAGGGGTGTTGTGATCTATCCACTGCAACACCCTTCAACACAGTGTTTCCTACTACAAGAATAATGTTGTAGCTGAAGGAGGATGCTTGGCCTCAAGCTTGAATGTGGAAAACTGAAGTAAAATTCTCCTCCAAGAGGCCTCTCAAGGAAGGAGAATGAATCCCTAAGCAGGAATGCCTTGTGCTGAACAACACTGCATACTCAACTCAACAGTTGAAGAATGCTCAATAGTCTAAGCAGACCAAAATCAATAATCCATAAGCTAACCCCAAATGGCTGCCATCTCTTCCCTTATAAGCTTTGTGAGCCTCCTCACCTTGGGTCCCACCCATTAGGGTTTCCAACATCACATTATCACTTTCCCTCCAAAAATGCGTTGTGGCTCCATCAAGGCTACTCCTCCATACTGTGTTGTTGACTTAGTCAACTTGAATTAATTAACATGATTCTCTTCATGTTCATACATGGAAAGTGTAAAATCTAGCTACTAGAATGATCCCCTTCCACATTATGATGGATTTTATTCATGTTTTTATTCTGCATGGGCCTCCTTACCCATTTATTCAACTCCTAGGTGAAATTAGGAAAAATCAATATTCCAATTTGCTGCATGAAAATTTTGGAATATTGGCACTTTTCTTCATCATCTCCTGAACTGCTATCATTCTCATGTTCACTAGGAGGCTGATTAGTGTCATGACTGTCATGACTATCTCCCTCGCTATCTTTTTCCTCACTATCTATCCCATCAGTGTCAACCTCCTTGTCACTGTCCTCTTCTTCAAACTCTATTTCTGCCTTATCATTTTCTTGTTCGTCATTTGTTTCCATGGACTCTGCCTCATCATGATATTCTTGGTTTCCAACATTGTCATCAAAATCATATTCACTATGATCTACCTCCTCTATCTCTCCTTCATCCTTTATTTCATTTCTGGTTTCCCCTTTTTCAAAACTCATATCATTTTCACTTTCAACCTCTTCATTTCCTCCAGCATTTTATTCCATGGTGGCAGAGTTTTGTTCACTATCTTCTTGACTATTAGCCTCCTATTTTTCATCAATATCTTCTTGGTCATCACTTTGTTCATCTACATCATCCCTTTCTTTACTTTGCGCTGACTCATTTGCATCACTATCATGACATCTCCCTTTAACTTTTCATTGTTTTTGTCCTTACTACTGTTGTGCTCATTTCCCTCTTTTTCACCATCATTTCCCTCTTACTCCTTCTCATTAATTTTTTTTTCTGCCTCAATGATTTCATCACCTTCACCCTGATCTTCATGTGATTCTTCATTGCCACTTATTTCTTCACCTGATGCACCAAGAGAAGGAGAGGAAGGGAGGTTTTCCTATGGTGAGGGTACTTGTGCATATGAGGAAGGAAAATTTGGTTGATGAGGAGGTTTTGGGTTTGAAAAGATTTAATGTGTTATGAAAACATCACAAGGTATACCTTGCTGCTCCAACTGATGTAACACCAACATCTTGATCAAGGAATGGTGGAATAAGCTATGCATTTGTTGTGGGTAATTCCTCCTCCGGATAACAGAAGGCATTTTCTCAATGCTCCTATAGAGATAGTAAGGCAAGTTTAGCACCTTAGCCCCTGTGAAATGCATGAGGAGTCTAACATGATAGGTATAGAGCCTGGAGTACCTCCCCTCACAGGTGAAGTATTTCATGATAACAACATCAAGGAGGAAAATCTATGTTTGAGGTGTGAGAAAGGAAGAGCTGTTTTTCTACCTCCTCTATACCTTGTTTTGATAAATGTCTCTAAAAAGTCTTTGTCCAATTTTCCCTTTTTAAACCACTTTTCACCTACAGTTGGGATACCTGTGGCCTTAGAGATGGCACCTACTGAAATATCAAAATCCACTCCTACAAGGCTTGAGTGCTTGTTGTGTAAATTGAGAATGAGGAGCCTTGTAAGCTCAGGGTGGCTCTTTAATAGTTTGATCCTCTCACAAAATTGAAAACATCTTGCATTTTGAAAACATGATAGGATCCTAGGAGAGGAGGTAATGGCCATTGTGATTTGAGGCTCCAAGGTTATTCACTTTCCTTCCCTTATGTTTTGGTCTCAAAGCCCTTTGACCTTTATCACTACCACTGTTGTTCTCAACTCCTGACATGGTGATAGGAGATGTTGGTTTACAAATTAGGGCTTGATGAAACAAGGTGAAGATGATGATGAAGTAAATTTTGGTGAATGATTGATGTGGAGGATAGGGTTGCTAGGGTTTAGGTTCCTTGGAGCCTAAGGAGCTTTTTCTCAAAGGTGTATTACAGTCACTCTGACTCACTCACCCTCACATGACAACAAACTAATTTTAAGGAGGTTTTAAACATAGAGGCTCCTTTGTATGCAAGACCTAGGGTTTACCCACCTAGGGTTTTATCCTTAAAGCCACAAAAGACCAAAATTAACTTGAAAATTTTCTTGGGGACAAGGAAAAAGGGCCACTTACCAATTCTTGGCTCTTCTACAGATATTGGAGGTGAATGGAGGACAGAAAATTGAATTAGGGCAAGATATTCTACCTTTTTAAGGCTCTCAGTGTTTGTGCAGTGCCCTGCCCAAGCTGTCAGGTCGGCCCATTTGTGTAGTGTCGAAAAGCATGCATGGTGGTTAACGCAACGACGGGTGCATGCATTGTCTACTGGTCTCCAGGCGAGTCAGGCCCATGTTTGCGCAGTGCCCAGGCAGTCATGCAGAGGTGTCGGGTGGCCCGTTAGTGCAGCGTCTAGCGGGGGCAGTGTCTACCGGTCTCTGGGCGAGTCGGGCCCGCGTTTACGCAACGCTTGATATTTGCATAGCGTCGGGAAAAATTTGCCAGCATAGTGTGATTCTAAACGGGCGGAGGGCCGGTTAGCACAACACCAACTTGTATTTGTGTAGCGTCAGTGATTTGCACAATGCCATAACACTTGCCTAGAAACAACCAGAAAAACCCAGTTTTTCTCTTGAAACCCTTTTTCTCTTTATCAAGTGATGAATGAGATTGAAATGAAACTGAAACACCTTTATACTCTTTGAGAGAAATAAATTACACGCATAAACCCACTTTTTCTATGTTTGGTTGGGGTCACTTTATAACTTTCACTAATGTCTCCTTGACCCCTTTGCAGTGTTCATATCGTTTCTTAAATAATTCTCTCGGGTAATGGTGTACTAAAATATGAAGAGCCCCGGCCCCTCCCCTTTTTGGCTTTGAAATTTAGGGGACTATCCAAACTGTCTCTTTTGAAAACTGAAATCATTTCTTCATTCCTCTTAGGCATTTTTGAATGAAAATAGGCTTAAAACATGTGTTCCTTACCTTTTACTGATATTTTTAACAGTGAGGTCCTTTTGGCAGAGAGGTGTGCATAAGGTTTACCATGTTTTGCCCTTGGCCACTTCTGATTTCTGCAGGTGCCACAACATAGGGTTTTTGGTCTGCTTGTCATTGTTTGGACTTTGACACCTCATTTTCTCAACAGTGAAATTATGCTCAACATGATATTCTCCTTTGGCACTTTACCTTATGTTTTCTTGGTCTTGACCATTTTGAATACCTTTGACTGTACCTTTTAAAACTAGGCTTCCCTCATATTGATATACTTTACCATATCTCCCTTTGGTGCAGTGAAGTAGTGCTGCTTTTGAAAAACCTTAAAAACCACCTTGAAAACCCTTTGAATGCATTCTGATGTTATGAAGGAGGAATTATCATCTTCTTTTGACCTGTCCTGTCCATCTTTCCAAACTCTTAGGTTTTAGGGTTGTTATAGAAAAATAAGCAATGTTGTCTTCTAAGTTCTCTACAACCCTTCCAAGTTTATTTATTATTTCTGAAAATATTCAATGTGTACTTGGTGGTGTTGAGGTGACTTTTGTCCTTGTGGTTCTTGCTTTTGCAACATTGTTTTTCCAATTAGTCACAAAACCCTGATTCCCTTTAAACACATGCCTGCTGCCTTTCTTTTTGCTGTGGATGTATTCTTGTGATGATTTCATCCCATTACCTTACCTCTTCTTATGTTGATGAAAACCTTGATCATTTTTGCAGAAATGTGAACAAGGGTAGCTGTTTGTTGCAAAATTTGTGCTTTGGTCAAGGAGGCCTTTTCTTGAAGGGTTTTTGATCAGTTTTGGACCATGTTGCTTGGCCTTATTTTTATTTGAATGCAACCTCTTTACACAGGAAAACAGATATTTTAGAACACCAAAACAACTCTATGACCTATGAAACCCTGGGTGACCTAGTGGAAGGTTCCTTGGACTTGGCCTTTGACTGAATACTTAGATTTTGGGGTCACTAAGTGTAAAATAGAGTTTTTGATAGACTTATGTATTGAAGATCCAAAGTCCAAAGTTCTTGAGAGGCTATATAAGTGGCCTACAGAGATAGTCATGAGATTCAACAAGATGATGAAGCTTAGTGAAAATCAATCACCTTCACTAAGTGGGCCCGCAGGCTATTTTTAGGTGCAAGTCTATTTTTAGACTATGTCTATTTTTAGACATGGTGATCATATTTCAGAAGTTGCAGGATGCTATTTGTGGATGGTTGGTCAAGTTGGAAAAATATATGAAATTCTATTTTTAGAATATTGGGCGAAGTCTATTTATAGATCGTCAATCTAAAAATAGAAGTGTCGATTATTATTAGCTCTTAATAATAATCAGACAATAAACAACAACTTATTATATTGGAGCACTTTATTTCAGTATACAAATTTGGAAAATCAGTGGGCTAAAGGAATTACGCAATTCCTAAGGTTTACTGGTGGTTCATGCATGGAGGACTCAGTTAGAACTGAAGTGGAAAATTTATGACAAAGTTGGAAGAGTAGTTATGGGAGTTGTTATTCAGTTTAACTCAATTAATGGAGTTAAACTCAGTTGAGCTAGTTGTATCTAGTCTAACTGAATGATACACTAGTGAGAGTGGAGTGAATTAATTATTTAATTAATTCACAAATAATAAATCATTAATCAATCAACAAATACAATAGTTAACTACAGTGCATGTTAGTTCCAGTGGAGACCCAGTGGAGAGATAAGTGAAAGGGCAAGATGGACTATCCGTTGTGACTATAGAAATGCATTGGTTGCACCACACACACATTGGAGTTGCCAATGAGGATTGTGTAGTGCAATCAAGGTAGATTCGAATTCATTCAGGGGTATTCTTCAGCAGGGATTACGCAGTGGAGGCAGCCTATCAGGTGGCAAGAAATCAGTGCATGGATTTGCAAATTTATTCTGATTAGTGTGTGATGATTAATTATACTGAGAGCTTGATGTACTAAGCTTTGTATGCAATTATTACATGATCTCCATGATACATAATATATGATAGTTGTGGTTTTCAGCTTCAGGCTTTCCTGTTAAACAAATGTGTTATGTACGATTGTTTTTATTGCTTCATGTGTTTGCAATTGAGTTTTTAAATTTCCGCAAAAGATTAACAGTGGAAGGATTCTGTATTTAGCAAGAAGATAAATATTGTTAGATCAGGAGAATATGGATATATACATGCATATGTTATATAATTTCTACATGGTATCAGAGCAGTGTTAATTCTTTCAGTTTGCAATTGTGAAGAATTGCTGAGTTTGTGATGGTGGAAAATTCGAATTTGCTGCAGAAATTTCTTGGTGCGACAGTTGAGTATACTTGAAATGTATTTCAATGGGTTGCGATTGGAGTCTGCCCTTGAGGGAAGCTCGAATTACATAGCCTAGAAGGATAGTATGGAGGTGGTGCTGGAAGATAATGGACTGAAGGAGCTCATCGATAGCGATGTTCCTAAGCCTGGTTCTAGTGATGCTCCATTACTTGACGCATGGAAAAAGAAGGTAGCAAAGACAAGAAGAATTCTGTTGGAAGGTGTGAAGAACCATATTGTGTCCAGCCTTCATGAGAAATCCACTCCATTTGCAATGTGGAAGGCTTTGACAGATTTTTTCCAAAGCAACAATGACCAGAGGAAGTTGGCACTGAAAGATAAGCTCAGAAAAATAAAAATGGGGAAGGGCGACAATTTTCCAAAATAGCTCACGAAGTTTTTCCACTGTAGGGATGAACTAGGAAGTGTGGGGATTACTGTTGATGATGAAGACTTGGTGAGCTTGGCTCTCCTTGGGCTTCCGAAGAGTTGGCATAGCTACGAAGGCTTTGTCAATGGACGGGAGAAACTGTCGGGGTGGGAGTGACTTTGGTTAGATCTTGTGCAGGAGGAGATAAGGCGAAGTACCAGGGATGGCTCTTCATCGAAGAATGATGATGAAGAGAATTTCAGTTTGTCTACCAAAGAAAGGAAAGGGAAGGGGAAGAAATTCCCTCCAAAATCCGAGGGTAAAGGCAAGAAGCAGGATTTTTCCAAAGTGAAGTGTTTTCACTGTCATGAACATGGGCATTTCGCCACTAATTGCCCACAGAAGAAGAAGATCAAGAAGGCTGCTGGATCTACAATTGGTGAGGCCTTAGCCTCGCAATTTTAACTTGATTTCTCTTTGATCGTATGCTTGGTTTCAAGCTCAATGGGATCGGTGTGGTATCTTGATAGTGGTGTGTCTTTCCATATGACGGGAGACAAGGAGTTGTTTAGTGACTTGGAGGAGAAGGACCATCAAATGCATTTAGAGATGGGCGACGATGGTCTATACAGTGCGACCAACATTGGGACCATTAAATTTGAGATGGATTCAAGTAATCCATTTCGTTGAAATAAACTCATGTTATGCATGTTCCGTGTCCGAAGAAGAACTTGGTCTCATTGCAATGTTGAATATTTAGCTATAATTTTTGTTTTCATGAGGAAAGCTTCTTCGACGAAACATCAAGGGTCAACCAAGAGATGGGGACTAGTTAAGAATATCCACAGTTAGAGGTATGGCTGTGCAGTTACACATGGTGTCAGTAGGTGAAGAATGTAAGAGGGCTTGAATTATGGCACATGATTGTCTTCACCATGTGCTCAGATTTTGCAACAAATTTCACTTGTTACTTCCAGGTACTGCATATGCCAGAGCTACGTGGTAGATGTACTATGGGTAAGTTTTTGAAGACCACCTTTCATGAGAAGGAGAATCGTTCTTCGGTGATCCTTGAGAGAATTCACATAGACGTGTGTGGACCTTTCTCGGTTTCTTCAATAGAAAAACATAGGTATTATGTTATATTTTTTTATGACTATTCTCATATATGTTGGATATTATTCATGCAAAAGAAGAGAGAAAAATTCTCAAATTTATGTGAGTTTAAGGCATTGGTAGAGAAGGAGTCAGGGAAGCAAGTGAAAGCTCTACGGAGCGATAATAGTGGTGAATACATCTCGAGCGAATTCAAAGACTTTTGTAGCAAAGAAGGAATTCAAAGAGAACTCATACCACCTCATAAACCACATCAGAATGGGGACATGGAGAGGAAGAATAGAATGATCGTGGGGTGCCGCACGAGCTATGCTACATGACCAGTGCCCCACGATGCACTGCGGGGCGTATGACACAACACTACGGTTTATGTGCAAAACCATTGTCCTCATAGAGTACTTGGCATGAGTACACCTGAAGAAGCTTTTACTAGTAAGAAGCCTGATATTTCTCATTTGAAGATTTTTGGCTCATTTGTTTACATTCATGTGACAAAGGATGCCAGGAAGAAGCTGGAGCTGACTGTAGAAGTTGGGATATTTGTGGGGTACACAGAAACACCCCATAATTATCGTGTGTATTTTCCAGATATTCAGATGACTATTGTGCGACGGGATATAAAATTCAATGAGGTGAAAGCCATGAAGTTTTCGCTTGAGAGGGAGCTACACTTGCATGCAGAGGAGGAACTTCTTGTTCCCAAAGATGAGCCTCTAGATGTGGATCAGCCACAGGAGGAGATTCATGGAGTGGAGGAGTCCACTCATGCAGAACCAAACATCAGACAAGGCAGAAAGCAGACCATAGAAGCTGAGAGACTGAAGCTTGATGCGGCACAGAATGTAGGAGTACCTACATCACAGCACAGACAGAGACAATCACCTGACTGATTTACTGGATACATGGCTCTCATGAGAAAGTGTATCATGACAAAGCCATCTTATTTTGAAGAAGAAGTGCAGGAGCCCACATGGGTAGATGCCATGGTGGAGGAGTATGACTCATCGTCGGTCGCCTGGGAGATCGTTCTTGCCAAGCGTGGGTAACCGCCTGTAGGATCAAGATGGATCTACAAGGTAAAGCAAGTCGCCGATGGGAGCATCGAGAAGTATAAGGCAAGATTTGTGTCCTCGGGGCTTCTACGTACCAAGGGGATTGATTATGAAGAAACCTTTGCACCTGTCACATGGTATTCTTCCATAAGGACCATCCTTGCTCTCTTAGTGCAGATGGGTTGGCACATTCATCAGATGGATGTGAAGACTGTGTTCCTTAATGGGATCATTGAGGAAGAGGTGTACATTGAGCAGCCTGAAGGATTTGAGATCTTTAGCAGTGAGTCGCATGTGTGCAAACTCAAAAGAGTGTTGTATGGGCTGAAGCAAGCACCATGTGCTTGGTACACATAGATCGACAGCTATTTCACTGGACTTGGCTTCACCAAGAGTGAGGTGGATGCAAACCTGTACCAAATTGTGGTGGAGGGTAAGCTTTTAATCATTGTTCTTTATGTTGATGATTTAATACTAACGGGTGATGAGTAGTTGATACACTCATGCAAGGCAGATCTTGCAAAGGAGTTTGAGATGAAGGATTTGGGCCTCCTTCATTATTTCCTTGGATTGGAAATATGGCAACGGGAAGGTGAACTGTTTGTGTCTCAAGGCAAGTATGCCCGAGAGATACTGGAGAAGTTTCACATGCAAGGATGCAAGCCTATCGACACTCCTCTTCCAGGAAATTGGAGGAAAGAGGATGCTACATCGGCAGAGGTAGTGGATGCCACTGTTTATCGACAGTTGGTGGGTTCGCTCATGTATTTATTTAATACAAGACCGGACATATGATATGTGGTGAAACAACTTTCACAAGCGATGGTTAAGGCTACCAAGCTCTTTTGGAAGGCAGACAAGCATGTCTTGAGGTATCTCTCCTATAGGTAAAAATGCTCTGGTACAAGGTTATCGTATATCGTTCGTATTTTCTAAGGCTCCTCGAGGCAAGATAAGAAGATTAGATGTATAGTTCACAAAGATAGCATATACATGTTCATATTAACTTAAAACTGGTTGATAGAATAAGATAGAATATTACCTCTTTAATGATCTTGGAGTCCCTTGGAGAGCACTAGGCAGAAAAGCAGAGGTTCTCCTTCACCAGCTCCAAATCTTGGCCCTGCAATCAATCAAAGCACCCATCTAATTTGTAACATAACATACATTTCATATCAATTAATCCAATATATAATAAACATTTAAGTTTTTCACATCTAAGCCATTCATCTCATGCTATATAAGTGATTAAATAATAATGACAATATCAACACATAGAATGGACAAAACATATACAGTTCTATTGATTTATAAAAATGAGGATTACAATTGTTGGTTTCACCAAGCCCTCCTCAACCTTCCAATATCTCTATCTCTCAAAGTGGTGATGTCTTGATCAACAAGTTCTCAATGAACCTCTTTGACCTTTGACCTTCACACTACAACAATGATCTCTACTTCACAAGTATTCAAAAACTTTGACAATCCTTCGACCTTGAACCAAGAGCCTTCAACTCCATTTTATAGGAGATGGAGAGAGCAATCATTGCCCTTCTCTTTCCACCAGTTCTGAAAAGAAAAAACCAAGATGTTTCCTCAACGTCCATGCTTTTGCCTTCTTTGAGAGTTCAGTTGTTTATGGCAAGGCCTAATAAGAGATTAGTGCTTTGTAGTTTCCTTTTTATACTGAATCTCTTGTGAGAAAAAGCTGGAAATTCAAATCATTCACCATGGGTTTTTCCCATTCCAAACTCAAAACACGGGTAACGCTGCCCTATAGTGTAAACAGAGCATTTCCCTAGCCACTAATGCGGCCTATTCATTGATCAGGTGTGTTATACTGCTCTTGTGTTGTTATAGTGAGGCGTTACCTTGGCAGAAATAGGTTTAGTTTAGGTTTTTGTATTCCTTCCATATTTATCTTCTCCTCTGAGCTGATGAGGAGGTATTTTGACCTGTAACAGATGCCCCCTAAAGTGTGAGGTCAGAGACGAAGACGATGGCCGAAATACTTTACAATGTGTGTAGTAGAGATAAAGAGATTGAAAGACTGAGGAAAACCTGAAACAACAACATATGTGAGAAAATATAGTATCTGCCTTGAGTCGGGCATTCCCATGCTCAGTAGCTTAAACAACATGATTTCTCTAGAATAGAGATATGAAGAATCTGTCCACCGATGAGCACAATGTGGAAGTGTCTGTCATAACAGGATCAGGCTGAAGAAGCTGTCTCCATAAACAATATCGCAACTTGGGGAAGGGAACACAACTTTAATGATGTAACCTTTGCCCCAAGGTCTTGACCGCCGATTCACTTAAACTGCATATTCCTCAACATGTGAATGAAGGAGCTGTCGTTGAACATGTGAGAAATCGTCTGATTACCAGTCGATAATGAAAACTGTTAACAGACGCGAAGGTGGCCACCGATAATGATGATGGTCCCTAAGATGCACAGTACAATCTAGCGAGTGTGAATAAAATGAGTTGAAGTTGAACACTCGTAGAATCATTCGACCAGGAGCCAATGATGAAGACCCCTGATCAAACACAAGACTACCTGCCACTGATGTCTGCAAGTATCTGGGTACTGATGGGTTTCTGGATCAACTTCCTAGATAAGATGTTGAAGTCGATAGGAAGAGATCTATTGAAAGGTAGGCACTGAGGCATCCTACATCAGTCAACACGAAACAGAAATCAACTGATTTTGTTTATGATTGAGATAATGAAGAGTAAATGGGGATGTCGGATGACAAATAATTTATGGTATAATGAGCGGTTTGGTTGATAAGAGGAGCAGTAGATAGCGATATCTGCTTGAACAATAGAAGGCACTGTAACAGGGTACTAGGCAGCTGAGGCTTAATGAACACCAAAGAGTGTGTTAGGATTTTACTGGTGTATGGACACTGGGAGATGAAGGCTAATACTCATAGATGGTAGGGTTCGGCTAACTATGAAAGAGTTTTCTGGGAAGTGCCATGTTCAAGATTTTTGCTGCCAAATCGACCTTTCTGAAATGTAATAGAGGCAGTATCCATTTTGTCCAAATTTTTCCCCGTCTGATTAAGTTTAACGAGTCTAGACAAGTAAACTCGGTGAATTTTTCATATTTAGAGAGTCTAAAAAATATCATAAAAGACAACTTCGTGCCATGTCTGATTAGGTTTAACAAGTCCAGATGAGTAAACTCGGTGAATTTTTCATGTTTAGAGAGTTTGAAAAATATCATAAAATATGACTCCATTGGGGTACCTTTGTTTTGTCTTGATAACCGGACACGGGAAAGGGAGAATAGTAAGCCCGAAATAGTTCATTTTCCATGAGTTAGTCCATCGAAGCCGGAAAAGTGAGAAATATATGTTCGATGGACGTCTACCTCATTTTGTTATGAGTATGAGGAGACGGAGTAAACTCAGTACTCTTTGTGAAATTTTCACGAGTCCAACGAAGAAAAACTCGGTGCCCTCCGTGAAATTTTAACGAGTCACATGGAGAAAAATCGGTTACTTTTTCGGTTTAAAGAGCTTTGAAAAAGAGGAAAATAATGGCTCCTTACTCTCTGTCATGGTAGTTTAGTGAGCCCGACAAAGTCAACTCGGGGTTTTTTCAGTTTTATGAGTGAGAAAAAGGTCCCTAAAAAGAAAGCTAAGTGCTTCTTCATATCAGTTTTAACAAGTCTGAAGAAGAGAACTCTAGATTTTTCAGATTAACGAGCAAGAAAAAGACCATAAAAAGAACGCTTGATATCAGCTTCGTATAAGTTTAACGAGTCTGAAGAAGGGAACTCGAGGTTTTTCTGATTAACAAGCAAGAAAAATACCGTAAAAAGAATGCTCGATAAAACATGAGTATGTCTGCATATGAAACTTGAGCACTCATCAGGACATCAGTACCAAATCTCAATAGTTGCGACACATGTGCAGCAAGAATTCATGACTTTTGCCGACTAGCTTAAGAGAGTCATGCCCCAAAATTGGCTATAAGAAGGTTGGAAGACCTTCATTTTCACTGTTTTGAGTGTTGTGAAGGAGCTCTGGGGTGAAAAGGGGTGAAATCTTCAGCTGACGATTATGGTCAATCCGGGCAACCGTTTTCCTTCCCGCAAGATCCAGGTAAGAGCTAGAACCTCCTGCTATCATTTAATTGTCTTTTTGTTAAGTTTTGCTGGTTCAACTTGGAAAATTTGTGAGGCTCTAAAAAAAATTTGCGCCTAACACAGGCCAATAGTGTTAGAGCCACGTTAAGCGCACTTCCTGTAAAGGGATGCCGCGTTAGCACGCTCTATTTCAGACTAAGACCAACATTAGGCATACCACGCTTTTTAGCAACTCATTTCCCATCATTTTGAAGTGGTCTAGGCAATTTTTAATCGGTTGAAAATGTTGCATTTGCAGGTATTCAGCTGTTAATCATGAGTATCTGGCAAGAGAGAGAACATGAAAGGGAAGAACGAGAGATGATGATGAATGCAACAAGCTTGATGGCTCTCCGCAGATGCAGATTGCTAAAATATGCCCGCTTAGAACTGATGAGGGGTCAAGAGGACCTCCTAAGGTGGCTAATCCAGCAATGGGACGAGCGGCACCATGTCTTTCGGATTGGGGGCAATGAGCTCTCAATCAAGAAGGATGATGTGTAATTTTTGACCGGCCTATCATGTTGTGGGCCGAGGCCCAACTTGACGGGGTCCAGAGTTGACCCACGTTCCACTGCTGATCTGATTCTTGAGCATTGCATATGTGACACTCAGGCTGTGAGCAACCGAGTACCTATTGCACGGGTGATTTTGACACCATTGAGGTCTATATTGTGGATGTTCTCTTGGCAGGTGCCAAGAGTCAGCATGTGGCCACCAAGGCCCAGATGCTCCTAGCCTTGGACTATATGCAGCCTCAGGTTTTTGACTGCTGTGACAGAGTTGTCCGTCGAGTCCCAGCAGAGCTTACTGCATGTAAGACCCGTACCCAGAGAGAGTTTGGGTACGGTACACTGATTATCTCTTTCTTACTAGAGTGGGTACCATTGATGAGGCCCAGGATCGTTACAGTGTCATTGGGCCCACGCGAACCGAGGCAGGCTCGGTGGGCAACCTTGCTTCCGCGGATTGGAGAGGGTCTTGTCCGCCATTGTTTTGATGATGGATTTTTTGATTGGCTGAAATCCCTGATTATTATGATTGAAGATTATCCCTATGAAGGGATGAACTTCATAGGTGATCCGAAGTTAGCACTTCCCCCTGGTACCCAGTGGGGACTTGATGGTAAGAAGGAAAAGATCAGTGTATTTCAAAGAAGTACTTTTTTTTTGTATTTTGAATGTTTATGCAATTTTTTGTTGAAATAGGGTGAAAATTATGTTTTGACATGAAGCGTTTGCTTTCTTGACACATATGTGGCACCTGTCCGTCCAGTTGGGGCCCCTTGCTATGCACGACGAGGACAACAGCTACCCGGGGCTGGCGCACCAGCAGAGGATGTAGAAGCCGCCGAGGATGATGATGCCCAGGTTTTACATGAACTCTCCAGAAACCTGGAGGGTTTGAGTATGGGCATACCACCCCTTCCTATGCGGGAGGTTCCAATTCGTTTGCAGCAGCATACCGTAGGTGTGCCGGAGAGATACCTGGTGCCTCTGAGGAGGATAGCTAGAGCAGTTGTATGTTACCATGATCATCAGGCCTAGCTGGCGAAGTGGATGTATTAGTGTCAGAGTGTGGCTTAGTATAGCCAAATTTTTGTAAAAAACCCAAGTTTTGGAAGATTTTTTGATGTAACTATTGTACTGGACATGACATATATATATATATATATATATATATATATACATACTTTTTGGTGATTTTTGTGTTTTTAAATTTTTTATGTATTTTCAATGGGATGAAAATATATATACTCATGAGTAAATCTTTTATAGCAAATGTGACAAATTCCAATCTAACACATAGTTTTCCAAAGAATCGGCCAATGCATTAAATTCTCTAGGAATGTGCTCAAATGTAATTGTTTGAAATTGACGTTCTTGTTAAGCCCCAAAGATGTCCTTCTTTTCCACCACATTTCACTTCATTTCCTTTGTCCCTCATCAATTACAGGCTTAAATGATCAATAGGATTGATTAGGATTACTTTAAGAATGTATATAATGACTAACTTGCTATGTTTTCATGATTTTGTTATTGTAGCAATTTTTGACTAGACTCGGCTACAGAACACAGTCATTATGTAGCCAGTTGCCTATTCCACAGCCATTATCATGTTTACGCAGGTTCCAGGTGTCACCTCAAGGAAAAATGCATATGGTCATATTCCACATCACTCCCCCATCATTTCTTGCTCTCCACGAAGTCTGAGCTCGAGTCTACAGGCGGTTATGCACGTGGGAAACCAAAACTAGGTGACAGACTTCTAATAGGACAAGGACTGTACAGATGTCCTTAATCATAGAACGAGGCCACCACCAGAGTCCTAGTTTGATTTTAGTTTGGAAAGACAATTACTCCTGTTTTATCTCAAAGACAGTTATGTAATTTTGTTATAAGTATGGCTCGGGAGACCGAGAAACAACTTAGCTAGATTTATGTTTTATTGCTAGATCTCAGAAGACCGTAAATACTCTGTTTTGAAGAATTTCTCCTTTAATGAAAGAAGCATCACTTTATTGCAAGAGCTGAGTCAATATTGAGTAGATTTGCGTGCTAATCCAGTGGTAGAGGGCCCCTGCTACCTGAGAATCTTTGTTCATATGGTTTAGATAAGTAACTTAGCCTTGTTTCATTCCTACTTTAATCAATTTTCTGAACTTTGTGTTTTTATACTTACTTACAACAGATGCCACAGTTAGTCTTATCCTTACAAAATTTTCCAAAATACCACTCACATTGGATGGGATATAACTATAGTATTTAGGAGTTAGTTTCATTTCTCTGAACTTTATGATTTTGTGCTCAATTACACCAGTTGTTACAGCTAGTCGTGATCTTATAAACTCTTCCAAAATATCACTAACTCTAGATGAGACATAGCTGTGGTGTTTTAGAGCTTTGTTGTGTTATGTTGAATTTTATGCTTTTATGCTCATTTACATAACATGTTGCAGCCAGTCCTATTCTATAAATTATTCCAAAATACCACTAATTCCGAATGAGACAGAGCTGAGACATTTTAGTGATTAGTTGCATCTTTAGTCTAGTTGTAGTACTCCGGAGGTAGATGTCACCCTAGTTTAATTCAGTCACCATGTTTCAAGTTTGATAATGGCACTCTAGTATAACTCTGTTCACTGTACTTTAAGTTAGATTAGTGACATTCTAGTTCAGTTCCAGTTCATTGTATTTCAAAGTTAGCCTAAAAGCATTTTAGTTTAGTTGTGATCACTGCGTTTCAAGTTTGATCAATTGCATTCTAGTTCAGTGTTATCCATTGTTCTTTAAGTTGTGTTAACTGTCAAAATTAGACTTCACGGCCTTCATTGTTTACAAACTAATCTTGTTCTGACTTTCTATTTATGCATCATCATATGGACAGGAGTGAATTAGTGATATCAGTTTAAGGCCTTGGTTGTTCTGCAATCTTTTGCAATCTCACAAATAAGCCTTTCCCAAAAACTATTTTAGAAAATCTCTAATTTTCGAATGAGGATTAGGAGTGACAAGTTGAGCTGCAGAATGGATTGACCTTAGCATCACAAGTTAATTCAGAGTAGAAATCTTATTGTGCTACAAATAATCTTTTTCCAATTATGTTCCAATAAACTTTTAGCCATGGATGAGATTCTTTGTAATATTGTAAGATGGTTGTTTACTTAGGAGAACCTAATTTGTACTAAACTTTTCCTTTTTCAAGCTATTCCAACATATTTCTAATGAATGAATTGGATGAGTTTATGTTATGAGTTATTGAGTTCATGTTGTGATTTATTTTCTTGCTATGAGTCATTATCAAACTTTGCATTTTCTGTTCTTTAGTATAGGTTTTGCTCTGTTTTTAGTGTGACCAACAACTGTTCTTTTTCAACATTTAGTTCTTTTCCTTCTTAACATAAAACCAAAAAACCAAAAACATCATAAAAACACTAAACACAACGTAGTGAGAAACAGATACCTAGGCACATATAGTGCACCTCACTTCAGCAGTTTACTGACCCTGGTTGATAATTTATGACCTCAATTTAGGAACACTAAGTTGAGCACAACATTTTGGCGCCGTTTCCGGGGAAGTGTAACTAGGTAACCTTGTTTCTTACCACCCAAAAAAACAATGATATGCGTAGAGAAAGAGACTCAAGGGGTAGATTCATAAGAAGCAAAAGCTTGATTCCCAGAACACCAATTGTTTCACCAAGACCTAAAGTCAGCACACCTCCAACTCAAACCCACATTCCATCCTTTATTGATCCTAGAATTCTAGAGGACTTAAGATCAGATATTCCATCAGAAAGACCTTCCACTGAACCTGTCTTAGAAGAAGATTCAGGAACCCCTGCTAGGGACATAAACTTTTCAACTTCTACAGAAGAATCAACCATGGCAGAAGAAGGGGGAGGAGGAGTTTTTAATGGAGAACACACACTATTTGGAGGGGGTAGAGGTAGAGGTAGAGGAGAAGGAGGTAAAGGTGCAGAAGGAGAAGGAGGCAGAGGAAGAGGTAGAAGAGAAATGGGAAGCTCTTTTGGGTTTCCTATAGTGGATGAAGAAACCAATACAACTATGAAAAACATTTCACCCTCTGTCCTTCCAAACTTTTATGGACTTAAAACTGAAGATCCTGAAACCTTCCTATTTGAATTTGAAGTCCTATGTAGAACCTATGACTACTTACAAGATTCTCAAAAACTTAAACTATTTCCTTCAACATTGAAAGGAGCAGCATTGAAGTGGTTTATGAGTTTGATCAACAGTTCTATTAGGACATGGGAAGACATGAAACAAGCATTTCTAGAGAGGTATTTGGATTAATGTATGCTAGTCAACCATAAGGAGGAAGTGTTTAAAATGCTACAAAAAGAGGATGAAAATATGGAAGATTTGTTGGAGAGGTTTAACTATAACATCAAAAGAGAAAAAATGGAAAACTTAGACCAAGATACTTTGAAAGCTCTCTTGTTGAAGACAATTAGGGATGAATGGCTAGATATCCTTAACATGATGGGAAAAGGGGATATATCTCAGCTCACATTACCTTAAATAGCTGAATTATGTATCAACCTTTCAAGAGGGAAATCTAAAACTGTAAAAGGACCAAGAGACCCTGCTCTTGCAAGGGCAAGTAAGTCTGCTTCTGGGACAGTAAGTAGGGCAAAAATAGGACATATGCTTGATGAATTCAAATCTGACATTTTAGGGAGTCTTAGTGAACAAATAGACACCCTTAAGTTACAAAACAAGCAAAAAGCTGAATCTGATGCCTTAGCAATCTTTTGTCCCAAATGTAGAAGGAAGCATGCCTTGAGAGAATGTCCTTTGGATGCAAAAGTTGTAGAGACTTGTGTAATTTGTTCAGAAAAACATGAGACCAAGAGTTGTCCTTCACTTCCTGGTCTTAAAGTTGTCTTTCAAGAAGAAACTCCTACAAGTTCCACAGAATCTCTCAATTTTGTCTCCAGGAGGCCTTGGCAAGGACCTCAAACACAAGGATTTCATGATCAGTTATATAATCAACCCCCACCAAATTGGAATTCTTGGCAGCAACCTTGGCCCCAATTTCAAAATCAATCACAAACTTGGGCACAAGGAGCACAAAATCCCTATGGAAGATACTCTCAGTATTACCAATATCCACCATCCTATCCACCATATCCACATTTCCCTCCTCAACAAAATTTTCAACAAAATCCTCAAAATCCACAACATCAAAATCAACCACTTCCATTACCATTTCCTCATAAAACAAATCAGTTGCCTGCCCAACCCATACCAAACCCCAACAATAAAAATTCTCAAAACACATACATGATAGAAGGCCAACAGTTTCCAACTTATTTGATCACTCCTTTAGACCTTAGTGATGTTCAACTTAGGTCTGGAAGAATACTTGAAAAGAGGAAACCTTCTGTAATCATACAAGAGCAAGACAATTCTGAGGAAGATTCTCTATGGGTAAATAAAAGTCTTGAAGAGAACACAACTTTCCAAGACTCAAACATTGAAAAATAAAAACAAAAAGAACCAATAATTTCAACTCCTATATTAGAGCAGCCATCAACATCCACTTCTACACCTCCCTTTCCAGAAAGATTACAAATTGATAGGGGTGTAGAAAAAAAAATTATGGTGCCTAATTATGATTTCCTAGATGAGCTGAGAAATGTTTGTATTAAGATCCCATTATTGCAAGCCATCAAGGAAATTCCAATCTTAGCAAAAACAATAAAGGAGTTGAGCATGAAGAAAACAAGAAAAAGAATAAGAGAGATAAAGAAAATTCAACTGGCAGGAAAAATAGCAAATATCATGATGGGTAAGATTGCTATTCCAAAGTATCTAGACCCAGGAAATCCAGTTGTTAAAATTCACATCAATGGAACTGAGATCCAAAACACACTTATTGATTTAGGAGCAGCAATCAATATCATGAGTAGACAAATCATGGATAAAATGAAACTTCCTAATCTTCTTTTTACACCCACATTATTACAATTAGCAGACAGATCTGTGATCAAACCTGATGGGGTAATAGAAGATATTCCAGTGTCTCTAGATTCTTGGGAGTACCCTGTGGATTTCATGATCCTAACTCCTAAGAATAATCTAGGAGGGCATCCTATTATATTAGGAAGACCTTGGTTAGCTACAACTGATGCTTTCATTAGTTGTAGATCCGGTGATATGTACATCTCCGATGGTAGTTCAACCAAGAAATTTACCTTGTATCCTCCAACAAAAACAATTACAGAATTAGATGATACTCAATGGATAGAGGATGAAGAAGACTTACAACCTCTCTTCACAATTTCAGAAATTAGTGAAGATAGCCAGATTCTGAATACCTTAGAAAACTTTGAATCCTCTTCGGAATATAAGCATGAAAAATTTCAAGAAGAATCCAACATTGAGTTTTTATCATCAAGACAGATGTCTCTTTATTCCATGGATAAATTTGGCAGCTCTACAATTGAGATATTTCCAGGAAAAACCTTAAACATAAACAAGAACTTAGAGAAATCTCAACAAGAAGAGCTAGTCAAGATTTTACAGAGACATTCTTCTACATATGCATGGGAGTACACTGATATGAAAGGGATAAGCCCCAAGACTTGCACTCATCACATCTACATAGAGGAAAATTGTAAACCAATTAGACAACCTCAGAGAAGGATGAATCCAAATCTTAGGGAGATTGTTAAAGAAGAATTGCAGAAATTATTGAATGTCAACTTTATCTATCCCATTTCAGATAGTCAGTGGGTTTCTCCTTTGGTAATTGTGCCAAATAAAAATGGTAAATGGAGGGTATGTATTGACTACCGGGAATTAAACAAATCTACTCTTAAAGATCATTTTCCCCTACCTTTCATAGATCAGGTGTTAGATACATTAGCTGGCAAAAAGTACTTCTCATTTTTAGATGGGTTTAGTGGTTATAATCAAATCCAAGTAGCACTGGAAGATCAAGACAAAACCACATTTACCTGTCCTTGGGGTACCTATGCTTACCGAGTATTGCCATTTGCACTATGCAATGCACCCGCAACATTTCAAAGGGTAGTACTAGGAATTTTTTCAGATCTAATACATGATTGTGTAGAGGTATATATGGATGATTTCACAGTTTATGGAAACACATTTGAAGAATCCTTAGCAAACTTGGAAAAATTCTTAAAGAGATGTAAAGAAGCAAATCTTTCACTAAGTCATGAGAAGTGTTTTATGATGTTTACTGAAGGAATTGTTTTGGGACATCACATTTCAGGGGATGGGATTAGAGTTGATGAGTCAAAAGTTGAAGTCATCTCTAACTTATCTATTCCAAGTTGTCAAAAAGATGTTAGGAGTTTTCTTGGATTTACAAGATATTATCGAAGGTTTATAGAAAACTTCACCAAGATAGCATCTCCACTTTTCAAATTACTTACCAAAGACTGTGAATTCAAGTGGAATCCTGATTGCCAGTTAGCCTTTGAGACCCTGAAAACAAAAATCTCTGAAGCACCTATTTTAAGGGGACCTAACTAGAAGTTACCTTTTCATATTTCAACAGATGCCTCAGATACAGCTTTAGGAGCAGTATTGGGACAAAAAGACCTAATTCCTTATGCCATCTATTATACAAGTAAAAATTTGACTCCTTCAGAGTTAAATTATACTGTAACTGAAAAAGAGTTTTTAGCTGTTGTTCATGCCATAAACAAATTCAGACACTATATAACAGGCTATGAAACTTTTGTTCACACAGATCACTCTGCAATTATATATTTAATGAACAAATCAATTACTAATGGCAGAGTCATAAGATGGTTATTGCTTTTACAAGAATTCAACATTACCATTCTAGATAGGCCTGGAAAACAAAACACAGTAGTTGATTTCCTATCTAGACTCCAAAACATCAAAGACAATACCCCAGTTGAAGATCAATTCCCCGATGAATATCTTTTTGCAATTTCTACTCAAACTCCTTGGTTTGCTGACATTGCTAATTATTTAGTTTCAGGGAAATTTCCTTCAATAATGAATGCAAGAGAAAAAAGAAAGATCATTTATGACAGTGCAAAATATTCATGGGTTGCTAATGAGTTATACAAAACAGGTCCAGATTTTATCATTAGGAGATGTGTTCAGGAAGATGAGATGCCTAAGATCCTCAAGGCATGTCATGATGAACCTTGTGGCGGACACTTTGCTGATAAAAGAACAACTTATAAGATCCTTCATTTAGGATATTATTGGCCATCCCTTTTTAAAGATGCTAAAGAGTATGTCAAAAGGTGTGACAGTTGCCAAAGGGTAGGGAAACCTTCTCCTTCAGGTGAGATGCCATTGCAGCCTCAGGTACATATTGAACCTTTTGAAAAATGGGCTTTGGATTTTGTAGGACCTATTAGTCCTCCATCAATACAAAAGAAATATATATTAGTTTGCACTAATTATGTTACTAAATGGGTAGAGGCCAAGCCATTACTTTCTGCTACTGAAGCATCTGTAGTTAATTTTCTTTTTGAGGATATTTTTACTCGTTTTGGTGTCCCAAGGGAAATTGTTACAGATCAAGGAGCTCAATTTACATCAAAGCTAGTGGAACAAATGATGGAGAGGTACAAAATCAGGCATAGAAAATCTACTCCTTATCATCCACAAGCAAATGGTCAAGTGGAATCTACTAATAAGGTCATTGAAGGAATCCTAACAAAGACTGTTCATTTACATAGAAGAGATTTGGTAGATAGGCTTCCTGAAGCCTTGTGGGCCTATAGAACTACATGGAGAAACACAACAGGCCATACTCCTTATGAACTTGTTTATGGAAAGAAAGTTTTGTTTCCCATAGAGTTCCAGATTCAAACTTTCAAAATGGCAGTTCAGCTAGGACTTGATTTAACAGAGGCACAAAAGCATAGACTAGAGCAAATTAATGAATTGGATGAGATCAGACAAGATGCAGTTCAGAAAACAAGTCTAGTCCAACAGCAAAGGACTAGATGGCATGACAAGTACATCAAGGAAAATAAGTTTAAGGAAGGTGACTGGGCTCTCTTGTTTGATTCAAAGTTCAAGGATTTTCAAGGTAAATTCCAAACACATTGGCTTGGGCCATATGAAATTATAAGAATTTTTGACAATGGAGCAATAAAAATCAAGACAATAGATGAAGAGAAGGTCACTTTTCTTGTAAATGGTCATAGATTGAAGCTGTATCACAAGCCACTTTCAAGAGAAGAATTTGTCAAGAGATTTCAGGAAAACAGTGATGTGAAGTTAATGAAGAAGAATTTTTCTTCTTCATCAACTTAGTTGAATTTTCTGAATTCAGAAGCATAAAAATAAATAAATAAATAAATAATAAAAGTATAAACATGAAAACTAATCACTGATTAGCATGTTTATACAAAAAAGATAGAGTGAAAATCATAATCTTTCTGACACTTTAGCTTTTCAAATTTGTTCTTTTTCTGCAAGCAGCTACCATAAAATCATAAGTGATTCACATCCCACTTATGATCCATTTCACTCCATTCATCTATACTCCATTTCATTTCATTCATCCATACTTCATTCATTTCATTCCATGGTCCACCTCATTTTTCATCTCAGATTTTTAAGAGTGATTTCTTTCTACAATTAAATAATACAGATCATAAGTTGCAAGTCATTTTCCATACTTCACTCCACTTCATAATTGTGATCTGTTTCATTCCATTATTCACTTCATTCATAACTCCATCACACCATATTTCATTATCCATTTTTAACTCATTTCATACAACATTCCATTCATGCTTCAAACCATCCCATTCCATGTTTCAAGATTTCCACAGGTACATTCTGCAATCAGTCAGACATTCTGCAGCTAGTCAGACATTCTGCAGCCAGAGATCCTGAAGGCACTATCCAGTAATCACTTGATTTGGCAGCAAATTGATCCTGCATATCCAAGACAACAAGAAAAATCAAAGGAGTTATGAGGACTGAAGACCAATTATTTTCAAAGGAGGACAAGGCATATCAAAACCAAAAGAAAAAAAATCAAAGGAAAGGAAAAGGTAAAAGTTATGAAATTATTATAGTAGCAGATCATGAAATTTTAGCATATTTAAGTCATGTATGATTCAAAAAGGTTATTTTAATTAGTCGTGTTGATCATGCCTATCAAACTTATCATAAAAAATTTGGACAAAATCCCTTTCATCTTGCCATATCTGATCATCATTTAAAACTTAACGGTTAAGTACTGAAGTGATTTGATCAATCACGTCACTAGGCCAAAGCATTTAATGATGATTTTGAATTTCTTACAAAATATCTCCGCGGTCTTTTCTTCCATGATATTTCCCAAATCATTAATCCGAGCGCATCATACTCATTTCATAACTACTCCATATCATTCCTTTCCGCAGCCAATGCTTAGCCATTTCGGTCTGTAAAACAGAGGAAACATCTTTGGGGTAGAAACATCTCTTTAACAACCATTTTCACCGTGAGCAGAGGAGCAGTAAATTGAAGTTTGGAAAGAGAAGCTATGGGTCTCATAGTGAGGACCGAACCAGTTGGAGCCAAGTACTTGGAAGGTTATCCACAAATCAGAGAAATGCTACAGCAGGCTGGTTGGTTGCAATTCTTGGAGAAATTCAGTGGTTTTCACAAAGAGGTGACTAAAACATTTGCACGGCCCTTCAATGGAGTAGAGGTCGAAATAGGATATATTAAATTCACTGTTACAGAGGCTTTCATTGCAGAAGCAACTGAATTACCCAGGCAAGGAGAAAAGTGGTTCAAAAATAGGGAATTTCATAGTGAGACATGGAAGCAAATACTCAAAATACTAGGTATGGATGTTTCCATTTTTAAGAAAGGAATTCCTAGCTCGGCACTAAAGAATAAATGGAGGAATTTGTTGCTCATTTTGCAAAAAATTATCACTTGTGAAGGAATATTTGGTACCCTCTTTGTCTATCATATTCAGTTAATGATGCATTTCTTAGATGAAGAAATTAATTTTCCCTTTTTCCTGCTTCATAGTCTGAAAAGAATGGCCTCAAATGTTCAAAAAAGGGTTCAATTTCTAGAAACAACTTTGTATCATCATGGTTTAGTCAAAATATTAATTGAACATCATTTGAGGAAAATGGGAGATAATTGGGATGAGTTTCTAGTGAGGAACCAGTTTGAAGAACCCAAGGAATCTCCACCTAAAGGTAAACCTACAAGAAGAAGCAGGAGAAGAGAAATTTCCAAAGCTGTTGAAGTTGAAACTGGTAAATCAATACAGGAGGACAGTGAAGAGATGATTTCTGAGAAATTGGCTCAAATTAAAAATCAGCTTAAGAAGGAAAGAATAATAAGAAAATATGCCAAAGACAGAGGATAAGGGCCATCTCAACCGAGAAGGAGCCACAAGCTTAGAGGTATACTAAAGAAAACAGAGGTTAGACAAACTGGAATCATAAACATTGAGGATGAAGAAACACCTACTGCTAGATCACCTGAGCATCATTATGAGGAGGATTTTGATGAACGAGCTCCTGAAATAGACCCAGCACAACAAGAAATTTACAATTATGTTGAGACACTAGAGAAGATAGCTTCAGAAAGTAGAAACAAAACTCCTAGTCCACCAAAATCTGCAATTGATATGCTAAGAAGAGATAAATATGAGTTAGAAGTACTCAATAGGAATATCAAGAATGAGAATGAAATTTTAAGGGAGCAGGTTAAGCTCAAAGGTGATATGAATACCACTCTGTCTCTACAAATGAAAAAGTTGCACAAGGCCAGTGAAAGATTGAAGAAGAAAAACAAAAGGTTAAGCAGGGCACTTACAAATTTGAGATTCAAGTTAGTCATAAGGAAGCCCGTATGTTACTCAATGGTCAGAAAAGTAGAAGAAGAGGGTTTGATTAGTCCTAAATAGTAAGCCCGATAGTACTTGTAGTAGCTGGCATGAGGACATGCAAAAGCCTTGCAGTGGGGGTATGTTAAGCCCCAAAGATGTCCTTCTTTTCCACCACATTTCACTTCATTTCCTTTGTCCCTCATCAATTACAGGCTTAAATGATCAATAGGATTGATTAGGATTACTTTAAGAATGTATATAATGACTAACTTGCTATGTTTTCATGATTTTGTTATTGTAGCAATTTTTGACTAGACTCGGCTACAGAACACAGTCATTATGTAGCCAGTTGCCTATTCCACAGCCATTATCATGTTTACGCAGGTTCCAGGTGTCACCTCAAGGAAAAATGCATATGGTCATATTCCACATCACTCCCCCATCATTTCTTGCTCTCCACGAAGTCTGAGCTCGAGTCTACAGGCGGTTATGCACGTGGGAAACCAAAACTAGGTGACAGACTTCTAATAGGACAAGGACTGTACAGATGTCCTTAATCATAGAACGAGGCCACCACCAGAGTCCTAGTTTGATTTTAGTTTGGAAAGACAATTACTCCTGTTTTATCTCAAAGACAGTTATGTAATTTTGTTATAAGTATGGCTCGGGAGACCGAGAAACAACTTAGCTAGATTTATGTTTTATTGCTAGATCTCAGAAGACCGTAAATACTCTGTTTTGAAGAATTTCTCCTTTAATGAAAGAAGCATCACTTTATTGCAAGAGCTGAGTCAATATTGAGTAGATTTGCGTGCTAATCCAGTGGTAGAGGGCCCCTGCTACCTGAGAATCTTTGTTCATATGGTTTAGATAAGTAACTTAGCCTTGTTTCATTCCTACTTTAATCAATTTTCTGAACTTTGTGTTTTTATACTTACTTACAACAGATGCCACAGTTAGTCTTATCCTTACAAAATTTTCCAAAATACCACTCACATTGGATGGGATATAACTATAGTATTTAGGAGTTAGTTTCATTTCTCTGAACTTTATGATTTTGTGCTCAATTACACCAGTTGTTACAGCTAGTCGTGATCTTATAAACTCTTCCAAAATATCACTAACTCTAGATGAGACATAGCTGTGGTGTTTTAGAGCTTTGTTGTGTTATGTTGAATTTTATGTTTTTATGCTCATTTACATAACATGTTGCAGCCAGTCCTATTCTATAAATTATTCCAAAATACCACTAATTCCGAATGAGACAGAGTTGAGACATTTTAGTGATTAGTTGCATCTTTAGTCTAGTTGTAGTACTCCGGAGGTAGATGTCACCCTAGTTTAATTCAGTCACCATGTTTCAAGTTTGATAATGGCACTCTAGTATAACTCTGTTCACTGTACTTTAAGTTAGATTAGTGACATTCTAGTTCAGTTCCAGTTCATTGTATTTCAAAGTTAGCCTAAAAGCATTTTAGTTTAGTTGTGATCACTGCGTTTCAAGTTTGATCAATTGCATTCTAGTTCAGTGTTATCCATTGTTCTTTAAGTTGTGTTAACTGTCAAAATTAGACTTCACGGCCTTCATTGTTTACAAACTAATCTTGTTCTGACTTTCTATTTATGCATCATCATATGGACAGGAGTGAATTAGTGATATCAGTTTAAGGCCTTGGTTGTTCTGCAATCTTTTGCAATCTCACAAATAAGCCTTTCCCAAAAACTATTTTAGAAAATCTCTAATTTTCGAATGAGGATTAGGAGTGACAAGTTGAGCTGCAGAATGGATTGACCTTAGCATCACAAGTTAATTCAGAGTAGAAATCTTATTGTGCTACAAATAATCTTTTTCCAATTATGTTCCAATAAACTTTTAGCCATGGATGAGATTCTTTGTAATATTGTAAGATGGTTGTTTACTTAGGAGAACCTAATTTGTACTAAACTTTTCCTTTTTCAAGCTATTCCAACATATTTCTAATGAATGAATTGGATGAGTTTATGTTATGAGTTATTGAGTTCATGTTGTGATTTATTTTCTTGCTATGAGTCATTATCAAACTTTGCATTTTCTGTTCTTTAGTATAGGTTTTGCTCTGTTTTTAGTGTGACCAACAACTGTTCTTTTTCAACATTTAGTTCTTTTCCTTCTTAACATAAAACCAAAAAACCAAAAACATCATAAAAACACTAAACACAACGTAGTGAGAAACAGATACCTAGGCACATATAGTGCACCTCACTTCAGCAGTTTACTGACCCTGGTTGATAATTTATGACCTCAATTTAGGAACACTAAGTTGAGCACAATACTAAAAGTCGCACCCTTGAAAAATAAACGTAACAATATTGGATGACTACACGTTGAGAATGATCGTTTAACTCGCATAATGATGAGTTGGGAGTCTAACCTAACCACTAAATTGAGATGCTCATGAGATTCCACTTCCGTGAGGAGTTGGATCACCGACATGTACTCGGGCAACATTATCGGTGGCTTACCCAAGAAGATTCCCCGTAACCAAGAAGGTCCGACTCAGAGTGTAGAGAACCCAAGAAGTCAAGCAATGCATCTAGTGCGACGATCTTTAGCACCGTCCACATATCCGCCGTATGATAAGGAGGGTGATGGCATATGCGAAAGAAAATATTATTCATAAGAAGAACAATTTCGAAAACCAAAAAATATCCGTAAACATCAAAACAATAGGAAAACTTATATACATAAAATTACAAAGCATATGCCTAGTGCGAAACCATAAAATATTTCTTAGATAGAGCTCAAGCAGTGGTGGCTCCGCTAGAATGTGGAATTCCATTACAGTCCTGAAGCTCGTAAGCCCCTTTTGAGAGGGCTTTAGTAACGATGTAAGGACCAAGCCAGAGTGGTTGGAGTGTTCCTGCCCCCAAGAGGTCATGTTTCTGGTCATAAAGTAGAACGAGATCGCCCTCTTGGAAAGAACGAGGCTTGATAGATTTATCATATTGAGCTTTAACTCGGCACTGGTGAGCTTCGAGTGCTAGTGTGGCATCTCGACGAGTTTTGTCCAAATGATCGAGTGAGAGAAAGCTCTCTTTTGTGGCGGTAGTGCCAGGCAGGAGTTCAACGGCAAGTTTAAGTGATGGGATTTCGCACTCGATTGGAAGTACTGCCTCCAGGCCGAACGCAAGTTGGAAAGGAGTGAAGCCGGTGGCAGTTTTGACTAACGTTTGGTATGCCCATAACGTGGAATACAACTTCCGATGCCAAGTGGTTTTGTGGTTTCCGACCAACCGACGAATCATGGTTTTGAGGACGCCATTTACAGCTTCGACTTGACCATTAGCTTGAGGATAATAAGATGAAGATTGATCTTGCCAAAAACCTAGCATGGATGTTAATTCGGTCATCATATGATTCTGAAAGTGGGATCCATGATCTGTGACAATCGATATGGGTACACCGAACCGACAGATTACCTGATTAAACAGGAAGAGAGCGGCGGTTTCGCCATTGGCTTTGAACGTGGGAAGGGCTTCTGCCCATTTCATAAAATAGTCGACCGTGACCACTATGTAGTTGTGTCCATTTTCCGAAGTGGGATTGCAGGTGACGAAGTCAATTCCCCATTTAGCGAAAGGACCGACGGAGATAACCGGATGAAGGGGGGCAGGATGAGCGTGCATTTTCTTTGTGAAAATTTGACAGGGATGGCATTTATGGACTACTGCAATATAGTCCTTAAACAAAGTGGGCCAATAGTAACCCGCGCGCAAGATTTTTTGGGCAGTAGCTATGCCCGAAAGATGACCACCGCATGCCCCTGCGTGGCAATCATTCAAAACGTGTTCCGCCTCATCGAAAGTGAGACAACGTCGGAGAATAGTATCAACACCATGACGATATAGTGTACCGTTTAGCACGAGGTAGTGCTTTGCTTGGTGTCAGATACGATGACGGTCGTCGGACGTGAGAGTCGGGTGAAAGCGTTGGGTTTGTAGGTAGACTAAAATGTCTCCATACCATGGGTCCGAAGAATCGACCAAGTACATAGATTCATCAGGAAATGGATCGTGAGCTACTTCTGCTGGGTCGATTCTGGGAAGATCTGATAATAATTCAGCGAAGACCAGGGATTTCTTTGATTTGGAAGCCGTGAAGACCAAATCAAATTGCTGGAGGATTATAATCCATTTGGAATATTTTCCTCCAATAATTTGTCTAGACAAGATATGTCGCATGGGGTTCTCCAAAGCAATGACCGTAGTTTGTCGCAGCAATATATAGTGTCGGAGTCGGGTGACGGCAAAAACTACCGCCAGAGAAAGTTTCTCCACATGTGAATTACGTAATTCTGGTCCGATCAGACCTTTGGATAAATAGTAAATCACATGTTCGCTGTCGTCATCGTGTACTTGAACCAAAACCATTCCAAGTGAGGATGGTGATGCTGCCAGATAGAGGAGAAAGTCGCGTGAGTAATCGGGGGCACTAAGGAGTGGGGCTGAAACAAGTGCATGTTTTAAAGCATCAAATGACCGTTGAGCTTGGTCATCCCACAAATATAGTGTTCCTTTCTTCAATAATCACATAAATCCTTTCGTCATCTTGGCATAGTTAACGATGAAATGACGCAAAAATTTGGCCTTCCCTTGCAAACGTTGGAGTTGAAGGATGGATTGTGGTGCCGGCAATTCAACAATTTCCTTAACCTTATCGGGATCAACCCTAATCCCGTGCTTGGAGACAATGAAACCTAACAGACGCCCGGACTTGACCATAAATACGCACTTATGAGGATTTAGACGTATATTGTAGAATCTACACCTAGCAAAAATTTCTTTCAAATGAGCGAGGTGATTAGGTCGTTTCTTGGAATGGGCTGGAAGGTCATCCAAGTAAGCCTGTATAATATGTCGAATGTCATGAAAAGCATAGTCCATAGCCCACTGAAAAGTTGCTCCAGCATTCTTCAGACCGAATGGGAGTTTACGATACACAAATGTGCCCCAAGGATAGATGAAGGCAGTTTTATGCTGGTCATCTTTTTTAATTGCAATATGGTTATAGCCCGAGAATCCATCCATGAAGGAAAAAGATTCGCATCTGGCACAATCGTCGAGAATCTGATCTATGAACGGTGTAGGATAATTGTATTTGGGACAAGCGGTGTTCAGATCGTGATAGTCAACACAAACTCGAATGGTGACTTGTTTTTTATCGACAGGAACCGGATTGGAAACCCATTCCGTCAAAGGAACGAGATAGATGAAACCAACGTTTAAAATTTTTTCTACCTCAATTTTGATGGTGGCTGCTTTGCATAGGTGGACAGGTCTGAGTCACTGCTGGATTGGTTGGCATTGTCACAAATATTGATTTCATGCTCGACTATAGATGGATCTATGACGGCCATTTCATCATAAGACCAAGTAAACACATCATGGAATTCCTTGAAAAGGGATGTGAAGCATGCAATTTCCTCAGGATTGCAATCGGCTCCAATCTGAATATTTTCCACGATACCCGTTTTGACCGAGATATCAATGAGCATTGTCTTAGAAATATTACCCATGTTCCCTTCTGACTCGATAGTTTGGACAGTCGTGTAAGCGGAGGGAACCATCTCAGGTGGGTCAAAAGATAGGATTTCAGTTTTTATCGCCTCCGAGTCAATCATCGAAGCGCGATGGTGAAACTCTCCCCAAGGTCATTCTTCTAGAGACATGATCTCTCGAATAGCTTCATCTGTAGGCAAGACTTCATTGAGGAGATCCTTAGAGAGAACAGTGATGGGAGTGAGGTTTTTACCTTCGGTCGAAACCATAGCAGTGGAGGGTTCAGATGCAGTTTGGATGGCTTGATAAGCCAACTCGGCTGGCGAAAGCGGCATCTGATCTCCATAGGAATCAATGTCTAAAGGTTCCGGGATGATCCATGGGTCGATAGAGCCATCCAAAGTGGTGGATATCATTGCAACCGTGTTTGGGATCAATGGTGGCGGGAGAGGAAAACAACCCAGTAGGGAAGATGCCTTCAGAAGACCGGTACCGATACTGACGTAAGAGTCAGGAAAGCCTCCTATTAGGGGTACAGTGCTACTTGGTAACATGGCATAATCAGGGGTGCAGAAGGATAGCTGATCCACTGTGACTATTTTCCCATCCAATGGAAATAGGATGAGTCGGAAGACCGAAGACACAATGGCAGTCATGGCATAAGACCAACTGTGACCAAGCAATAGATTATAGTCTAGATGGCACTCTACGACTTCAACGTCCACGTTTACCATTTTCCCACTCAGAGTGATGGGAAAGCTAGCAAGGTATCCTTTTGGGAGGAACGTGTGGCCATCGAAAGCTTTGAGGGAATTCGATGGCAGGGTGAGGGTAGGAGAACCTAAATTGAGCCAGCAAGCTTGTGACATAATGCAGGTCGAAGCACCTTCGTCTATGACAGTGCGATGGATTGGTCTCCCTTTCGACACAACCTGCACCTGGAATGCGAGTTGGTGTGAGAGGCGAGGTTTAGATTTTTCCATATCAAAGATAGCTAGCATGGAATCCTGGGGGTCTATTCCACCAATGGCCGAAAGCAAGGCTTTCCTTTGTGCTGGACAGGTTTGTAATACTTCGAGAGCAGACATAGCTGACGGTGCCTGCGCCAAATCTTCTACAATGTTGTAGTTTTGGGCTGCACGTGCAGAGGTTTTATGAGTCGTGCGTCAAAGTGTCCCTTTGGGGGGACGAATCACGGGGTTAGCAGTAGGCCTTTCGATATGCAAATCGTTGGGCAGCAGTGGATTTGAACTAGTACCAGGTTCTTGAGCATCTATGGTAGGATTTCCATAAATCTTGGCTCGTGTTTGAAGTTCAACACTCTCAATGCCATCAATGGCAGATGCTCCTTCGCCGGAAGGATGTGAACCACCATTTCCCCGTTGATGGGGTTGTGGCGGATTGTCAACCATGTTTTGATGTTGCTGTTGTTGATTAGGGAAAGGATTATGAAGAACGACAGGTGTTTGCCCAGAATCCTTGTTTACAATAAAATTGGTGCATTCCTACAGCCGAGGACATTTGTATGTCAAGTGGTCATCCGCACAGATCTTGCAAGGAAATTTCATGGGTTTATCTTTCCCTTTGTCATTTTTGGCAGCGTTTTTTTGATTAGGGCTATTCTGATTGTCTGACTGCTCTTTCGAAGAAGATGTCTTTTTCTTGTTCTCCTTATTTTTCCCACTAGATTTTTGTGAATTTTGCACAGAATTTACCTCAATGGTAGGAAGAGTAGTCGTTTGGTGAGGGGCGGTGGCAGTGGAAGATGGCTAGGAGGCTTTCCCCTGAGACTGTTTTGTGGCTACACTAGAGATTGTGCCAACGAGACCGTCCGCATGAGCTCCGGTTTTTTGAGTAGCCGGAGGATTTGGGTTGCCAGGGGCATTGGGGAGAAAATCATATAGCGTGCCAGATTGTGAATATATTAAATCCAAATGTTGGGCACGACGAATGCATTGATCTTCTGTAACCGCACCAAAAAGGCTAATGTCTTTAGAGATGTGGGGTAAGAGAGACTTACAAAACCAATTAGCTAAGAGATGATCTGGGATTGGCGCTTTGACTAGCCACCTCCGACGTCTCCATTCATGAATGTGATCGGAGATGTGGGTGGCGGTGTCTTGGCACAACGAGGTTAACAGTTCCGTTCCAATTTCAAATCTGATTGGTAATTGGAAGTTCTTTAGAAACTCCATCGCTAAAGCGCCAAAAGTGTTGATGGCGGCGCATGGAAATTCAATATACCACTTGGTGGCATTTCCTGTAAGGGTGCGGGGAAACAGTCGAAGCCAGACACTATCATCCACCATGGAATTGGATATAGACCATAGATGAAAGGTAGTGATGTGTGCGGCTGGGCCATCCCCTTGTTTCCTGTCGAACTTTGGGATGTCAGAAGGAATCTTGTGCGGTACTGGAGGCCAGAGCGGGTTGTGATTGATGGGATCATTAGTCAGTTTATGGATGTCGGGGATGTCCAGAGCTGCAAAAAATGGCAATTGTGGATTTTCCCCTGAATCTAACCAAGGAAGTATGGGCTGACTACTTAGACCATAGGGTCCACCCATTAATGTGTTACCAGGAGGATAAGTAGGACTTTGATAAAAATTTCCTATAGGTGGAGGGGTAGGGACATATGGTTGTTGTCCATAGGGAATATTGTATTGCGGGGCAAACATTTAGTTGCCCCCAGTATAAAAGTGCCCTCCCATTCCAGATGGAGGTTGGGGTGGGTTAGTCCATATGGATGCAATAGAGTTTCCCGGAGGCATGCTACTACTTGCATAGTTCGGAAACGACATAGACCATACACCTATATTTGAACCACTTAAGGGAATAGTATTAACAATAGGTTGTCCCGTTTGTCCTAAGGATTGCAGGGGAAGTGAAATTTTCCCTATTACCTGCATGCTGGTGACACTACCCCCTGGTATAGTGGCCAAGGGGTTTGAACTCAGCAAAGGGTTCCAACCGAAAGGGTTGCTAAAAGGAACCGAAGTAGTCACACTCATGGGAGGAGCAACCGTGGGTCCCAACGTTGTCACGGTAGGAGTAGATCCCGAAGGACTCGGCGATATACTGACAGTTGTGATGACCGTAGGGTTGGGATTAGGTATATGTTGACTACTGGGGTTACCTAATGATGGCATAGAACTGATGACCGGCGGGGAGGATGGTGGCAAACCTGGGAGGGTTGCCATTGGCATTGATCCTGTGGATGCCAGTTGTGAAATGGATGTTTGTGCAGCCGAAGAAATTTCTTGGCATGGTGGAATCTGAACTATCATAGGCCCCAACGGATCAGTGAGTGGAGGATTGTAATGAGGTACAACCCCTTCCATGAAAGGGTCCTCCAGAAATTCCGTATGATATGAGGCTATGTGAAAATCAGGATTTTTCAATGGAGACTGCTCTTTCGCAAAAGGCATGGGTTCACCAAGGTTCAGTTCTTCCTCAATAGTTAGAGGAGGTAGACCGTGCTGTCGTCGAGACAGACGGCGTGGGTCGGATGACGCCACGGTGACCTGTTTATTTTTAAAATTTTTTAATAAATTGTGATGTATTATAAAGTCTCAATGACAGTAACCACACACCTAAAAAAGAAAAAAGGACTCTCTAAGATCAATCAGCAAGCAGCCAGAATAGGGTGCCCTGTTTGAGTACTACCATTTGCTGGTGATGAAATCTAGTATCACAATAGTATACAGAGAGGGTTGGTTGAAAGTACAGTTACGGTCACTCTAGAGCTTCACCCGAACCTCAGACGATAGGTGTAAGCACTATCGTGAAGACGAGTACCCTCCTAAAGACCGAAGATAGAGTGGGTCCGTCTATTTCAAGTACCAGGATAGCCCATCCCAGTCACCTTGTGTAAGTCCCTAAAAATTATGGCCACTAAAGATACCTCAAATCACAAACATCATCAGGGGGGTCCACGGTCAAGGACAACATGCTATATGGGCAGAACACCTAGATCCCCAATCTAGTTTCGACATCCCCGAAGGGAACCCCAATATATAACACACCCACCGGATGCAGTCGAAGGCGGGCTACCTTCTTGTGCACCCAAGTGTTGTCTCGCGCTGAGCTCCGGTAAAGGAACGGTCCCAATAATATGAGTGCAGTAGGATTTCGCTCATTAATGACTCTAGTTTCAAGTTTTGAGATCTTGGGTGATTTTCTCACTTTCCTAACCCAAGATCCTAGCCTGAACTACTGTTTGTGTGAGCTCAAAAAGAGTAATGTGATTGATTTTATTATCGCTTGATTCTTAGTGTACTTGATTATTAGTCTTGCGGAGGGGGAGTGGACGTATGAAATGTAATGAGACTCTGACTCAAGAAACCATGCAAAAATATGCTCTAAATATTCAATTCGATGAAGAGTATTTCTACAAGGAGAGGTTTCTTTTCAACATCCATGCACTAACATTCAAATAGCACAGTTCAAATTTAAAGATTCAGACTTCTATCTACCTCTTCTTAACAGTCTATGAACTGAAATTTTCAGAATTAACTCAGCTAGATGCAGAAAAACTAGAAAAAAAAAAAAATTTCTTCTCTAAAAGTAAATGCTTTTGACACTAAATTTTCAAACAAGAGCAAACAAACAGAAATACCAGCTTAGTAAACAAGCACAGGGATTCAGTTAAGGAGAGATATTGATGGCCAAAAAACTCTGCAACCAAAACATAATCATAGGGGTGAACAACAAATTTTGGCTGAGTAACGCACTGTCTCTAAGTAAAGACATCGTTAATCTAGAGACTAACACACTATATTTAAGTAGAGCTAGCATTATAACGCACTGGAAAACCAACAGAGGTAGCATTAGCCAAGGTAAAGTTCTTCATATGGTCAAACAGAAATAGGATTGAACTCTACGAGCTTTTGAAATGTCTACTGGGCATAAATACTGGTCAGAAGGGTCTACGAACAGAGGAAAGAAGAAAGGAGGAAAGAAATAGTCTGGAAACTATGGGGAAACTCTCCAGCGGAGTCGCCAATTCTGCTATAGGGTAAAATGCTTGGGTTGTTGGTTATCGAATATCCCTATTAGGGCTTTCCAGTGCCCAAGGCAGACAGTAAGATTAGTTGTATAGTTCACAAAGATGGCACATACATGTTCATATGAACTTAAAACAACTTGATAGAATAAGATGGAAGATTACCTCTTTAATGATCTTGGAGTATTTTGGAGAGCACTGAACAGCGAAGTAGGGATCCTTCTTCACCAGCTCCAAATATCGACTCTGCAATCAGTTAAAGCACCCGTGTAATCTCTACCATAACATACATTTCCTATCGATTAAACCAATATATGAAAAACATTTAAACAATGCACATCTAAGCCATTCATCTCATGCTATATAAGTGATTAAATAATAATGAAAATATTAACGCATAGAATGGACAAAACAGATATAGTTCTATTGATTTATAAAAAGGAGGATTACAACTGTCGGTTGTACTAAGCCCTCCTTAGCCTTCCAATCTCTCTATCTCTCAAAGTGGTGATGTCTTGACCAACAAGTTCTCAATGAACCTCTTTGACCTTTGACCTTCACACTACAACAATGATCTCTACTTCACAAGTATTCAAAAACTTAGTCAATCCCTCGACCTTGAACCAAGACCCTTCAACTCCATTTTATAGGAGATGGAGAGAGCAATCATTGCCCTTCTCTTTCCACTAGTTCTGAATAGAAAAAACCAAGATGTTTCCTCAACTTCCATGCTTTTGCCTTCTTTGAGAGTTCAGTTGTTTATGGCAAGGCCCAATAAGAGATTAGTGCTTTGCAGTTTCCTTTTTGTACTGACTCTCTTGTGAGAAAAAGCTGGAGATTCAAATCATTCTCTACGGGTTTTTCCCGTTTCAAACTTAAAACGTGGGTAACGTTGCCCTCTAATGTAAACAAAGCATTTCCCTAGCCACTAATGCAGCTTATTCACTGATCATCTACGTTATAACGCTCTTGTGTTGTTATAGTGAGGCATTACTCGCGGGGAATAAGTTTAATCAGGGTCTTCAGATTCCATCCATATTTGTCTTCTCCGAGCTAATGAGGAGGTATTTGAGTACTTCTGTAATCTCAGGCACATCCGAGGAGGGATTATGGTACGGCTGCATGGATGAGGTGAAGCCGCAAGGCTCACGATGGTTGATTGCGTGCCGCCCAAATTCAAAAAGAGTACATCAGAGGATTTCGCATCGGGATCTACAAAATTTTCTGCACAGAAAAAATATCCGTGGCACTCAGTTCAGCGGAAGCAGAATACATGGCAGTAAGTCAAACTGCATGTGAGGCTATCTGGATGAGGAAGATCCTGGTCAGTTTGTTCGGTTCACATTCAGATCCTACAGTGATACATTGTGATAATCAGAGTTGCATTAAACTCTCGATTAATCTTGTGATTCATGATAGATCTAAACATATTGATATCCGGTATCATCATATCAGAGATTTTGTGCAGCAGAAGATCATGTTTCTTTAGTACATTCCTACAGAAGATCAGGATGCAGACATTCTGACGAAGGCACTCACCAGGAGAACATTCGAATACCATAGAGGTAGGATTGGGGTGAAGGATAATCCCTATCTTGTTGAGATGGAGTGTTGAGATTCAAAAAGATGATGAGCTTAGTGAAAATTAGTCACCTTCACTAAGTGGGCCCGCAGGCTATTTTTAGGTGTAAGTCTATTTTTAGACATGGTGATCATATTTCAGAAGTTGCAAGATGCTATTTGTGGATGGTTGGTCAAGTTGGAAAAATAGATGAAATTCTATTTTTAGAATATTGGGCGAAGTCTATTTATAGATCGTCGATCTAAAAATAGAAGTGTTGATTATTATTAGCCCTTAATAATAATCAGACTCTAAATATCAACTTATTCTCTTGGAGCACTTTATTTCAGTATACAGATTTGGAAAATTAGTGGGCTGAAGGAATTACGCAATTCCTAGGGTTTACTGGTGGTTCATGCATGGAGGACTCAGTTAGAACTGAAGTGGCAAAGTTATGACAAAGTTGGAAGAGTAGTTCATGGAGTTGTTATTCAGTTTAACTCAGTTAATGGAGTTAAACTCGGTTGAGCTAGTTGTATCTAGTCTAACTGAATGATACACTAGTGAGAGTGGAGTGAATTAATTAGTTAATTAATTCACAAATAATAACTCATTAATCAACTAAAAAATACAGTAGTTAACTACAGTGCATGCCAGTTCTAGTGGAGACCCAGTGAAGAGATAGGTGAAAGGGCAAGATGGACAATCTGTTGTGACTATAGTGATGCATTGATTGCACCACACACACATTGGAGTTGCCAATTAGGATTACGCATTCAAGGCAAGGGTAATTCAAATTCAGTTAGAGGTATTCTTCATCAGGGATTACGCAATGGTGGCAGGCTATCAAGTGGCAAGAAATCAGTGCATGGATTTGCGGATTTATTCTTATTAGTGTGTGACGATTGATTGTACTGAGAGCTTGATGTACTAAGCTTTGTATGAGATTGTTACATGATATCCATGATACATAATATATGATAGTTAGGTTTCAAATTTTCTCAGATTTACCGTTGGAAGCGTTAAACACAGAATCGTGTTGATCATGCGAAGCCTTTTTGCTTCATGTGTTTGCAATTGAGTTTTTAAATTTCCACAAAAGATTAATGCTGGAAGGATTTTGTATTTATAAAGAAGATAAATATTTATAGATCGTGAGAATCCGGATATATACATGCATCTTGTATATACTTTCAAGTATCTTCTATACTCATCAATGCTAGAGGAAATTTTGGAGATGTAAGAGAGATGGTTGATTGTTGGCCTTAGGTAGTAGTGGAGGGTTTAGGCAAAACAAAATAGAGGATTGAGGCCAAAGGTGACAAAACATATACAAAATGAGTGACATGGGACCGTGATGGGTCTTCTAGGATTGGTTAGTTGAGCTTGACATGATGGGATGATGAAATAGTGAAAATTTATCCTAAGGATAATGAAGGCAGTGATATTTCTAGAACTCACAATGTTCATGAACTTTTTTTCTAGAAATATAGGATAACATTTAGTCATCTACAAAAGCAAGAATTATTGATGACTAACAGTGGCTCCACTTGGGGAGGGCAGCTCCTTTTCAGGAGGTGTCCAGAACTTTCAGATCTCTAGCTTAATGGAGACCAGTGCCTCATCTATTGGGAAAATTCTTACCTCTTTTCACTTGTTGATGCTTGCTTGAAGTTGTGATCTTAATATATTTGAAAAACATGATTAGATCAGCTTCATCTCTACCTACCCAATCTATTTGCCTAACATTTTTTCTTCCTTGGGTGCACTTGAACTGGCAAACCCTTGAATTTTTTTTTTTTTAATCTTGAAAGCAAAACAAACTATCTACTTCTATCTTATTTCCTCCAGAAGTTAAGATTATGCTAATGAACTCTTTTATTCTCTACCTATACTACTCAACTGCCAAGATTAAACTATTTGACAAGATTCATTCACTAAGTTATAAACATGAAATTGAAAATGAGCGTAATTCAAGATTAAATCTATCTTTGTTAGCCACCTATAAAAATTTTGTCATATAAAATGGTGGCTAGATCTTTATAGCCTTCAAGAAACAATTTTATTTCCCAATTGTGAGTTCTTGAAGCCTTAATTATGTCTCTTTTTCCTTCAGGAAACCTTCATCTGCTGTTTCCCTCATAACACTGAAAAAATCTGCTGTTTACCCAAAGGAAAGACTGCTGAAAATTTCCATTTTCCCTCATTTTCCCTTCTCCTTTTTTCTTCTCCATTTCATTCATAAAACTCTTCATTTACCTTTCATTCCTTTGAAATTCCCTTTAAACCTTTGAAAATTCCCTTTGAAGGCTTAAAAACCCTTTTTTTTTTCCCTTCTACCGAAAGCCAAAAAAGCCTTGAAAATCTATCATGTTGGCCTAAAAAACCCATTTTTTAACTAAGGCCTTAAGCCCCTTTTGGATATAAGATTTCCTCCCTGCCTTTTTCTACATAAGACCCGGGAGCGGTGACCCGCGCTGCTTCCTCGCAACTGCCACCTGCTTTGTCTTTCATACCTTTTCCCTTTAAAAATGTTTCCGATGCGATTGGCCCCTTTTCTTCTAACCCCCGATCCTTTGTCTTTTCATATAACCCCGAGCCCTACAATCGGGTGCTAAACACCATAAAAAACCCTCCCCGAAACAAACTTTCCTTTGTATTTAATTAAAAACCCCATTTTCCCATGTTATAACAAAACCTGACAATTCGTTGTTTAAATGAATGTCAACCGTTGATCTGCTCTACCGCCCCAGATCCAACGGTTCATATTGTTTCTCGTTTCAAAGCCACCATTCTGCCTTTTGCCTTCTTGGTTAAATCTCCACTGTTGATCTAGTTTTTAGATCGACGGCTCTCATTCCATCGGCTAATCGCTATCGCAAGTTCTTCTCAGCGCAAAAATCGCAACTCCTTTTTTGCTGTTCCGATGCCAATTCCCCGATTGAATCTTAGCCGTCGAATCCACAAGAATCGATGGCTAAGATTTCGTCGCAGCTCCACCCATCATTCTTCATATCTGACCCTCTGATTAACTCTCAACCGTTGATCTAACTCCAAGATCGACGGCTCTGATTCAATCGCATCACAAAAATCCTTTGTGTCATTCTTCTCTCCTCTGCCGATTGCAATCTTGCAATTCAATCTGGTCCGTCGAATCCACAAGAACCGACGGCCCAGATTTAATCGCCCTCTGCCATAAGCCCTTGCCATTGCACCCGCCGATTGAATCTCCACCGTTGATCTCCCATGGATCCAACGGTCTGCGCTAAATCGCATTGGCGCTTTTCCTTTATGCATTCCTATTGCCTCCGCTGATGTGTGACTCTGCGATCCAATCTGGACCGTCTATTTCACAGATCCGACGGTCCAAATCAATCCTCACTTCCCTTTGTTATTTCTCAAATCCCGACAGTGTAACCTCTTCGGCGAAGATCCACCATTGATCTCTGCAGATCAACGGTCCATGTTGCTGCCGATCTCCGCTCGACCCCCTGCCTTGTATTCTTTTCATTTCCCGAAATTAAATCTGGACCATCCATTCTTCTAATCCAACAGTCTATATTCAACCTGATAGGCCCAACTCCTTTGGGTCCTACCCTTCCCCGTTGAAAAATCCCGACCGTCCATTCCCGAGATCTAACGGCTCAGATCTAATCCGCCTTTGACCCTCCTATCACTTTCTGCTCGCGCAACTTACCTTATCGTGCTCTCATCTCCACCGTTGGATCTACCTGCCTCTCATCCGACGGCCGAGAATCCTTTTCGCGTTTTTTCTGCACCCGAGAGTTAATGTCTAAAATTACACGAAATGGTTGGTTTTAGAAATCCACGTGTCAAGCGCAGACCTATATCGCGTTCCAAAAGTTAAAACCACTTTACCGCTCCAACCCAATGCGAAAACCGCTGTCGGTTTTCCACTTACCACCTTTCTCCATTACATTGCATCCTCTGATCAAATCTCCGCCCTCCGTTCTATTAATCCAGCGGTCCAGATTTCACCTAACCATTGAACCATCGCCCTCCACCATTTCTCCCAGGGAATTCATCAATCAACCTCCACCGTTTATCTCTGTTGACAGTTCTAATCTAACGGCCTAGAATCTCCCTGCATCCAAAATATCATTTAACCCCATTACACCTCCGCCAAAGATTTTTTTCCCTTTTTCACTATATTTTCCTCCATTTTCATTATATCTTTTCCCCTCCACCTAATAAGATCTTGGATTAATCTCGGCCGTTGATCCACATGCATCAACAACTCGGACTTAATCTTTCATTGACTCCCCCGACCGCCTCTCCATTATCCTCAGCATTAAATCTTCGCCGTTGGATGCTTTCATCCAACGACTGCGATCTAACCTCAGCCTCTGAAGCAGTCTATACCCAACTACGGAGGATTTTCTTAACTTTTCTTGTTTTTTGCAGGTTTCAAGGTTTCTCAACTGTTTTAAAAGAAAATCAAAGGTCGGGGATGACGATCCCCCAGGCCTTTATTCATCAAGAATATCATTCTAAAGGGTTCAACATCGTGTTTCATCCATGCCTCATGAGCACTGATGCCTTTTTTAAACCCTCTGCGTGCCCGCAAAAGCAATGGAAACATAGCAATCATCACAGACAACGAGTATCAGTCTGACATCATGAAATCAAAGCAGAAACCCATGTTTTGAAGTGATTATGCACACATTCAAAATCAAAAGCCTAATCCATTGTTAAAAACATCATGAATACCGAAGACACAGATTAGGCCTAATCAGACCTAAACACTCGAATTCATGAGATTAAATGGTGTTTTAGGGAAACATAAAAGAATTTATCAATCCAAGAAGCCTATATCACATGAGCTCTAGGCTAATCAAACTTCACCACTAAAAGCCACCTCAAGAAATTTCAAAGCATTCAACAAAGGCCATAGTTATTGGCTGGAACAAGATATTTTCCTCAAAAACATGTCAATAAATTATTTCAAGCCAAAGGAACTTATTACCACTGTCAGTGAAAGTTATTACAAAGATAAGGGAAAGCCTTAAAGTCAATAAATATTCCCAAGTGGCTCAATAACTTAATGAAAATCAATCAATACACAGGAAATATCAGAAATCTTCTCCATTTGAGCCCCTCAAAGGCCGAGAAGCATTTATTGTATTAATTTAACTGAAAGATCTTATTTTACATGCCACCTCCTAATTTCTTCTATAAATACCTCTATTGAAGATGAGGAAAAGGTTGGTCTCCAAATATCTGTTGCATGTAAATAGTTTTCCCAAGTTGTTGTAAGCTCTATTTTGTGATTGAAGATACCTATGTTGAGATGAGAAGTTTGAAGCTATAGAGACCCATTGGACTTGAAGATTGTAATTGGTTTGAAGCATCAAATACGAGTTGATTTATGGGATCCTGGTCTATGTTAACAGTGATGTTTTTCTTATTGTAACTTGTCATTTTATTTATGTTTTCATTATGTCCATATTCTCTGATAAAGAATAGTAACTATAGAGTTAGGATTTACTATCAAAGGTACCCTTCTCTTACTGATAAGCTTTATCTAAATGTTTTCTTTCAATTGTGTTATTTAAGGATGATTGAATATTGTCCAAGTTGTCAAGATGTTGGTGTTCCCTTCTCTTACTGTCTAGATTTTAAACATTGTTCTTGAATTTTATTCTCAGTGTCTACTAAGTAAAGTTGAACTAGGGAAGTCTATGGTTAGCCCTGTCCTCTAGTTTTATCTCCAAAGGTTGACTGAAAGTTTCCCTAAGAGTATGTTGAAAGAAGCCTAGGTTCAAAGTCCTTACCTAATCTTAGACTATTCCTTGTTTATCTTAAGTGTTGTCTTTATAAGTTTACTAATTAAAGAATGAACTAGGGAAGTCTATGGTTAGCCCTGTCTTCTAGTTTCTTCTCCAACATTTGCTGTGAAAGGTTTTCTCATGTATGCCAGTGTTAGTGAGTATTTTCAAAGTACTTACTTGATCTTAGGTTGTTCTTTGTTCTTCATCTGTTTGATTCCCTTCCTTATTGTTTCATTCCATTCCATAAAATCAACTTTAAAGAGATCCTTTGACATAGATGACTTTCCCCATGGACCACTCTTGAACCTTGTTGTTTCAATTAAATCCTACTATGACTCCATAGCCCAATGGATTGAAGCTGTTTCTTGCCTATATTTTTAGCTGAATCAATTTTTCACTTTTATACACCTTCACCCTTCATTTAGACTTACTTCACCTTCATTTATCTTAGCCCAACCAAAACAAAAAAAAACTTGTTCCTCATAACTAGCCTAATATCACATTTCAAGCCTTAAAGATACATCAATATTTACACTTTATAGAGAGATCCCTCTCTAGATTCAGGAGGGCTAGATTCTAGAATCCCAAAGTGTTTCACATGTTGCCCCTACAGTTTTAGTCTTGCCAATCTGCTAGAAATTATAGGGAACTAACATTCTGGCGACTCCACTGGGGACTTCTGAGTAAATCCTTGAAACACACTACTCAACATTCAGTGTAGTATAATTAGCCCTCTTCAAGCACTACCAAAGCAATGGTAATCATGATAGAAGTTATTTGAATCAGTGACAAACTAAGAAACCCTTAGGATTCTTATACAGTCTTATCAAACCTTGAAGGAAACAACTAGCTAATCCATAAGAGTAAACTTCCTTTGTCTCATCACCGTAGCTAAGTGTTGAAACGGATTTTGGACACTCTTAGAACCCATAGGACTGAAAAAACTCAGAAAACCCAAAAAAATTTCAGATTGGTATCCAAATAAACATGGTGGTGGACCATAAAACATTTTACCTCCAAAAGAGCTAAAAATTTCCACCTGGTGACTCCACAATCCTAAATAGACCTTAAGACTCCACTGGTAAACCCATTACTCTCATAACATCATACGAACTCAATCAGAAGACTTTAAGCATTAAGTTTTTCTTGTTTTAAAGATCAGTTAGCCTCCTAAAGATTGTCATATTTGGTTAAACTTTTATTGTTTAGTTGGGTCTGAAAACATAGCATAGTGGCTTCTAAAAGAATTCATACTAGGAGCCATCCTGATCCAAACCCTCCTGAGATATTTGACAACCCTGAAAAAATACTTAGGAAGTCTCCTAAGGCCACATCTTCAACTATTGTCAGATCACTCCATAGAGCTAATTCTATCCCAGATAATCTTACAGCTCTACAGCAATCACAAGTTGACTTAAGAAACCCATTTAGAACTAGGTCATTTGATGATATAATTCAGATAGACTCTGAATATCCACTTTTATCCCAAGATAGAAGTGAGCATCCTAGTAGCAAAGAAACTACACCACCTGATTTACATTTCCTTCATAATTTTGGTTTCTCTCATCCTATATCTGCTCAATAATCTCTTGCTGGTCCATCCACATATGTTATCCATACATCCACTATCCAAACTACACCATTCCATCAACCTCCTCCACTTGTAAACCCCCCACTTTTTCCACAACCTCTTATCATGGCAACATGGTATGTCCCTCTAGTCCTTCCTTTACCTCTAGTCAATATTCAATAGGACTATCAGTCCAAGATACCTTTGTATGATGCCAGTGGTGCTACTACTGCTTCACAACATGTGAATAAGATGAATGACTACTTTGACAGAAATGAGATCGATGATGACTCTGTCAAGCTTAGATTATTTGCTCAAAGTTTAGGGGGAGAAGCAAGAAAATGGTTCAAAGGCTTAACCCCTCACAGTATAAATGATCTCTAAGCCTTCCATCAGCTATTCCTAAACAAATGGGAAGTAAAGAAAAACCCTCTCCAAATGATTTCGGACTACAAGAATCTCCAAAGAAACACTGGGGAAAGTGTTCAAGCCTATTGTACTAGGTTTAACAATGTGTATAATGCACTTCCCCCAGATCTAAAACATCCACAAGACTCAGCTTTAAACAAGTTCCCTGAAGGATTTGACCCAGAAATGGCTTATCAACTTAGAGAAAGAGATCCTCTAACTCTTGAAGATATGCATAAAGGAGCTCTTGCTGTGGAAGTGAATCTAATGGAGAAAAAAGAAAGAATGAAGAATGAGAAGAGAGTGTCTTTTAGAGAGGAATCTACACCTTCCACATCTAGCTCAAAGATGGAAATAATGATGGAGGAGGTGATGAAAAAGATGAGCATACTTGAGAGAGCACAAGCAAGTCAAAACAAAATAACTCCTCAAAACCGAAATCAAAATCAAAATCAGAATTTTAGGAGAAACCAACCTCAAAATAGACCAAGGGAGGATGATCAACAGATTACACCTCCTTTTCACCAAAACTATGTGAGTGAGGTTGAAGAACCAACTGAACAAACAGAGGAAGATGGAATAAACGTGTTGGGAGTAGACAATGATGATTTTGAAGTTCATTATAATAGGAAACAAGGTCTATACACACCCTATGATGATAAAAGAGTATAGGATGAATATTATTATAAAAAGATGGAAAATGTCATCATAAAGACTTCAAGAGAGTATGACCTTAGGAGTAAGAGCAATCAGGAAACTCCCAAATCTCAAACCTCTAACAAATCTGTAAAAGACAGCCCTGTAAACAAACCCAAAACTGCAAAACAGAAAGACAAAACAGTGGCTGTAATTTTTGATAAGAACAAAGAAAAAGGCACTGCAATCAATGAAAAATAGAGTGCAGATCTCAGCAGCACTAGTAATTCAGCTAGTGTTCCTGTTAAAACAATTTTGACCAATGTAAATAGAGGAAATCAGCAAACTGATTTTGCTGATAAAGTGGTGGTTAATAAGGCTGAAACAAACATGTTAAAAAATCAGATATCTTTTAGTTTGGAATAAGAAATTGCCAAAATCAAAATCTCTGTTCCTCTGACTGAATTAGCCACACAAGATGTATATAGATCAAAAATTTTGAAGGCTTTTAATATAGGAGAAAATAATGACACTGTCAATCTTAGTGATGACCAACCAGAGCTTTTATTCGGTCCAAATATTGAAGGTAGATACCAAGAAGGGTCAGTTCCTCCATTCTATGTTAGTTTGAATATTCATGACAAGATTCTACACAATGCCATGTATGACTCAGCGGCCTCTCACAATTTAATGCTCAAAGCTATAATGGAGAGTCTGGGCCTTGAAATCACTAGACCATACAAATATATTTACTCCTTTGACTCAAGCAGAGTGAAATGTTTAGGTTTAATCAAAGACCTCTGTGTAAACTTAGCCCAGATTCCAGCCAAATGTTTAGTAATGCATATTGTAGTGGTTGATGTGCCCCCCAAGTATGGTATGCTGTTATCAAGATCTTGGGGAGCTAAGTTACAAGGAACAATGCAGATGGATATGACTTATGCAACCATCCCTGTTTTCAATCAGACTAGAAGACTTTACAGGGAAACTCACATGCAATACACAGTTACCAGCCAAGAGAGACCCGAAAACTCTCCTCTTTACTCTGTTCACATAGGCTTTGACTCGTTTATTCTTTTCAATCATGAAATTTTAGATGAGCAAGAGACCTTAACTGAATTAGTAGCCACACCTCAAAGTAACATACTTGCACACATAGAGGAAGAAGAAGATAAGACAGAAGCTTCAAAACAGTTTGCTGAATCAGAAAATCATAGCAAACCAATAACAGGTCTAGAGCTGCAAATCAGTCATCCATTACTTTTCAACCTTGAGAGTCAAGAAAGGAATCCTCAACACAATGAAGAACATGAGGAATTAAATCAAAATCAACACAGTGCTGATCTCCAAGAACAATTCCAAAGCATACTAGATGAAGAGGATAGTAATCAAGCTAGTGAATCGGAAACTAGTCCTCTTTGGAGCATGCATTTTGATGGATCATGTACTAAGAGTGATGCAGGTGTAGGAGTGTGGCTTTGCAATACAGTGAACAATCATGTTGAAGGACATTCCTGCAAATTAAATTTTAAATGTACTAACAACATAGCGGAGTATAAAGCCCTCCTTTTAGGCCTGCACTTATTGAATAAATTGGGGGCCAAAAGAATAAAGGTTCATGGTGATTCCGAACTGATAATTAGGCAAGTCAATGGGGAATATTGTGCCAAAAATCCTAGACTTAGAGCCTATAGGAATGATACCCTTGATTTATTGAAAACATTTGATGAGTTTCAGCTTCTCTTTGTCCTAAGAAATCAGAATATTGCTGCTAATGGTTTGGCATTTGCTACTAGAACATGCCTGACACCTTATGAAACCAAATTTTGCACTACCCAAATCAAATTTCGACCAGCTGTTCCTGACAATAAGAAATATTGGCAAGTGTTTGATGGAGACAAACAAATAGAAGACTTCTTACAGTTCAGAAATGAATTTGAACTACCAAGTTCAGATTCAGATTATGAAATAGACTGTTCTAATGAAGAAAATCCACTTGATGAAGAAGAAACCTCTCCCAAGATTGCTGAGATAAATCTGTTGACTAATAAACTTAAACATACCACAGAGATTAGTGCAGATTCAGAAAAAGAAGATTTAGAAACCTTGCAATCTAACACACATGATTTTCCAAAGGGACTAGTCCCTTTGGAAGAGTTATTTGATTTCAATGATGTAGCAAAGAAGCCAAAACTGGAGCTCGTGGAATCTGAAGTAGAAGATTGCAATATAGGCAGTGAGCTAAACCTAAAAAATGATCAAACTGTCTAAGACTTTACCAGCTCACATAAAACTGAAATACATAGAGCTATTTATAGAATTTTCCGATGTTTTTTCTTGGAGTTATGAAGAACTCAAATCCTATTACACAGAAATAATCCAACACAAGATACCCCTGAAAGAAAACCAAAAACATTTCAAACAAAAACTGCGTAGAATTAACCCTGTTCAGTTGCCTTTAGTTGAAAAGGAAATCAAGAAAATGTATGAAGCTGGGATTATTGTTCCTATTAGATATTCAGAGTGGGTGTCTAATCTAGTGTCAGTGAGGAAGAAAACAGGAGATATTAGGCTTTGTATTGACTTTAGATATTTAAACAAAGCCTCATTAAAGGACAACTACCCTTTACCCAAGATGGATCATATTTTACAAAGGGTAGTTGGTTCTAAAAGAATTTCTTTGCTAGATGGCTTCTCAGGATACAATCAAATTTTAGTTCATCCTGATGATCAATTAAAGACAAATTTTACTACACCTTGGGGTACTTTCATGTACATGAAAATTCCCTTTGGTTTAATGAAAGCTGGTGCTACTTTTCAGAGAGCCATGGACCTTGCATTCTCGGAAGAATTAGGCTTCTTCATCATTATTTATCTTGATGATATCATTTTTTTTTAAAAAACAGATGAAGAACACCTAGAACACTTGAAAATAGTCTTTGAGAAATGCAGAAAATTTGGTTTGTCTTTAAATCCTAAGAAAACAATGTTTGGTCTCCAAGAAGGCAAGCCTCTTGGGCACATCATATCAGAAGAGGGAATAAAGATAGACCCAGCAAGGATTGATTGTATTTTACAAATCAGTCATCTAAGAAATATCAAGGAACTTCAATCTTTCATTGGAAAGATTAATTTCTTGAGAAGGTTCATTCCTAACTTGGTTGAACTCCTTAGAAATATAACAAACATGCTGAAGAAGGAGCAAGGAGTCAAATGGACCTTGGAAGCAAAGAAATCTTTTGAGCTGGTGAAGCAAGCATTAACCAAAGCACCAGTTCTAATAAGTCCTGACTTTTCTAAGGATTTTTTCATTTTTTCCTTTGCATCGGAACATACAGTGGTTTTTGTCCTATTGCAGAAAAATTCAAAGGGACAAGAGCAGCCAATTGCATTCTTTAGCAAGGCACTGAGAGATGCTCCTCTGAAGTACAACATCATGGAAAAGCAAGCTTTTGCTTTGGTCAAAGCTCTAAAAGACTTCAGAGTTTACATTCTTCACTCCCACATCATAGCATTTGTGCCCAATTCAGTGGTGAAAGACATTCTAACACAGGACCCAGATGGCAAGAGAGGTAAGTGGATAGTTGTGATACTTGAATATGATCTAGAGATCAAGCCCACTAAACTCATTAAAGGCCAAGGATTAGCTAGATTAATGGTTGAATCAAATTTTTAAGCTCTTGATATAAATATGATAAATGCCTTAAATGAACAAGAGGAGTTTTCAACTCCTATTATTGAAAGTCATTTCTTGAATTCATCTTGGTATGCTGATATTGTATATGTTTTTTCTCAATCTGAATACACCTCCTGGTTTGAAAAAAACAAAGGCAAGGTTTTTAAAGTTAAAGGTTGTGAACTACTGAATTTTAGATAAATGTCTTTATTGGAAAAATGTTAGTGGTTTATTGCTTAAATGTTTGCCTAAGAATGATGCAGATAAGGTCAAGCACGAGTTCCATGAAGGAGAATGCGGAGGCCACCTATATTGGAAGACCACTACCAGAAAAATCCTTAAAGCTGGTTTTTATTGGCCCTCCCTCTTTCAGGATGTCCATAAGATGATCATTGCCTGTCATAAATGCCAACTTTTTGAAGGAAAAATAAAATTGTTGCCCTTACCTTTGCATCCAATCACTGTTGAAGCTCCTTTTCAACAGTGAGGACTTGACTTCATAGGAGAAATCCATCCACCATTATCTACCCAACACAAAGGGATTCTCACTGCAACAGAATACTTCACCAAATGGATAGAAGCCATCCCTTCTAGGCAAGCCAATGACTCTGTTATTATAAAGTTTCTTGAAACTCATATCCTATCTAGATTTGACTTCTCAAGGAAGATTATTATTGACAATGTTGTTGCATTTGGATGCAAGAAGATGGCAGAGTTCTATCACAAGTATCAAATTACATTGGGGCATTCCACTTCTTATTACCCACAAGGTAATGGGCTGGAAAAATCCTCAAACAAAAGCTTGGTGAACATAATCAAGAACTTGCTGGAGGATAATAAGAATTCATCTCACACAAGGCTGGTACATGCACTTTGGGCTGACAGATTGACACTTAAAAAATCAATTGGGATGTCACCCTACCAGCTTGTATATGGAGTGGATGCAATCTTTCCAACCAGTCTTGGTGTGCCAGTCATGAAGCTGATTCAAGAAGTGCAGTCTGAAGACAATGACATGATCAAAAGAATAAATCAGACCATACACCTTTAGCAAACCAGAGAGGAGGTCTACAACAGAGCATTACAAAAGCAAGAAAGCATCAAGAAGCTTTTTGATAGAAGGACAAAGGCCAACAATTTCAACATTGGGGACAAAGTGTTAAAGTGGGATTCAAGGAGAGAAGATAAGGGTAAGCATGGTGTCCTAATTGTGAGTTCTTGAAGCCTTAGTGATGTCTCTTTTTCCTTCAGAAAACCTTCACTCTTGTTTCCATCATAACATTGGAAAAATCTGCTGATTACCAAAGGAAAAGACTGCTGAAAATTCCCATTTTCCCTTATTTTTCCTTCTCCATTTTCCTTCTCCTTTACATCCATAAAAATCTTCATTTACCTTTCATTCCTTCGAAATTCCATTTAAACCTTTGAAAATTGCCTTTGAAGGCTTAAAAAACCCTTTTTTCCCCTTCTACCGAAAGCCAAAAAAGCCTTGAAAATCTGTTATTTTGGCTTAAAAACCCTTTTTTTTAACTAAGGCCCTAAGCCCCTTTAGCCTTAGCCCCTAGCTCCTTTTTCTGCATAAGACCCGGAGCGGTGACCCACAGTTAAGCCCCTTTCGTGCAATCACAATTGGGGTTTTATTTTCCTCTTGTCACCTTTTGCCTTTAAAAAGGTTTCCAATGCGATTGGCCCCTTTTCTTCTGACTCCCGATTCCTTTGTCTTTTCATATAACCTCGAGCCTCGCAATCGAGCACTAAAAACCATAAAAAACCCTCCCCAAAGCAAACTTTCCTTTGTATTTTTATTAAAAACCCCATTTTCCCATGTTATAACAAAACCCGACAGTTTGTTGTTTAAATGAATGTCAGCTATTGATCTGCTCTACCGCGCCAAATCCAACGATCCATAGTGTTTCTTGTTTCAAAGCCACAATTCCGCCTTTTGCCTTCTTCATTAAATTTCCACCGTCAATCTAGTTTTTAGATCGACGGCTCTCGTTCCATAGGCTAATCACTATCGCAAGTTCTTCTCGGCGCAAAATCGCAAGTCCCTTTTTGTTGTTCTGATGCCATTCCCTCTGATTGAATATTATCCGTTGATATACTTCCATCTGATGGCTAAGATTTCATCGCAACTCCGCCCGCAATTTTCCTCCTTTACCCCTCCGATTGAATATTGACCATTGATCTATTCCCAAATCTAACGGCTCATATTTCATTGCATCGCAAAAATTCTATGATGTTTCCCTTTTCACTCCTCCGATTGCAAATCTGCGATTTAATCTGGACTGTCGAATCCACAAGAATCGACGGCCCAGATTAAATCACCCTCCACCATGTCCCTCCAACATTAAAACTACCAAATGAATCTCCACCGTTGATCTCTTTAAGATCTAACGGTCCGCCCTTAGTTGCATCGGTGCGTTCCCTTTGTGTTTCCCCTTGATTTGCGACCTTGCAATTAGATCTGGGCCATCCATTTCTTAGATCCAATGGTCCAGATTTAACTTCACTTCCCTTTGTTATTTCTTAAATCCCGACAGTGAAATCTCTTCGGCGAAGATCCACCGTTGATCTCTACAGATCAATGGCCCACGTTGCTCCTGATCTCCGCTCGACCCCCTACCTTGTATTATTTTCGTTTCCTGAAATTGAATGTGGACCGTCCATTCTTCTAATCCAATGGTCCAAATTCAACCCGGTAGGCCCAAATCCTTTGGGTCCTACCCTTCCCCATTGACAAATCCTGACCATCCATTCCCGAGATCTAACGGCTCAAATCTAATCTTCCTTCGACCCTCCTATCACTTTCTGCCCGCGTAACTTACCTTATCGCGCTTTCATCTCCCGTTGGATCTAACCGCCTCTCATCCGACGACCGAGAATCCTTTTCATGTTTTTTCTACACCCGAGAGTTAACGTCTAAAAATTACGCGAAGTGGGTAGTTTTATAAATACACGTGTCAAGCGTGGACTTATATCGTGTTCCAAAAGTTAAAACCACTTTACCGCCCCAACATAATGTGAAAACTGCTGCTGGTTTTTTGCTTACCACCTTTCTCCATTACATTTCATCCTCTAATAAAATCTTTGCCCTCCATTCTATTAATCCAACGGTCCAGATTTCACCTAACCGTTGAACCATTGCCCTCCACCATTTCTCCCAGGGATTTCATCGATTAACCTCCGCTGTTAATCTTTGTTGACAGTTATAATCTAACAGCCTAGAATATTCCCGCATCCAAAATATCATTTAACCCCATTACACCTCCGCCAAATATTTTTTTCCCTTTTTCACTATATTTTCCTCCATTTTCATTATATCTTTTCCCCTCCGCCTCATAAGATCTTGGATTAATCTCGACCGTTGATCCACATACATTGACAGCTCAGAATTAATCTTTCATTGACTCCCCTGACCTCCTCTCCATTATCCTCATCACTAAATCCTCGCCGTTGGATGCTTTCATCCAACGGCGGCGATCTAACCTCAACCTCTGAAGCAGTATATACCCAACTACATAGGATTTTCTTAAATTTTCTTGTTTTTTGCAGGTTTTCAAGGTTTATCAACTATTTTAAAAGAAAATCAAGGGTCGGGGATGATGATCCCCCAGGCCTTTATTCATCAAGAATATCATTCTACAGGGTTCAACACCATGTTTCATCCATGCCTCATGAGCACTGATGCCATTTTTAAACCCTCTGCGTGCCCGCAAAAGCAATGGAAACATAGCAATCATCATAGACAAAGAGTATTAGTCTGACAACATGAAATCAAAGCAGTAACCCATGTTTGAATATTTTAGCACAATTTTGAAGGATTAAGGCACACATTCAGCAAATCAAAAGCCTAATCCACAGTTAAAGACATCATGAAGACCGAAAGACACAGATTGAGCCTAATCAAACCTAAAACACAGAATTCAAGTAAATTAAAGGTGTTTTAGGGAAAGACAAAGCAATTCATAAATCCGAGAAGCCTCCACTACCACATCAGAGGCAAATTTAATCCTCTCCAGCTACCAAAAGCCACCTATAGTCTCACAGTAGTCAAAGGAGGCATAGTTATTGCAGAACAAAAGATATTTGCCTTAATACAACTGAACAATTATTTCAAGCTAAAGGAACTTATTACAACTGTCAGAAAAGTTATTACAAAGATAAGGAAGAGCCTCAAAGTCAACAAATCCTTCCAAGTAGCTCAATAACTTAATGAAAATCAATTAATACAGGAAATACCAGAAATACTCTCCATTTGAGCCCCTCAAATGGCCGAGAAGCATTAATTGTATTAATTGAACCTAAAGTTCTTATTTTACATGCTACCTCCTCATTTCTTCTATAAATACCTCTGTTGAAGATGAGGCAAAGTTTGGTCTCTGAATATCTGTTGCATTTAAATATTTTTCTGAAGTTGTTGTAAGCTTTGTTTGTAATTGAAGATACCTAAGTTGAGATGAGAAGTTTGAAGCTGTAGAGACCCATTGGACTTGAAGATTGTAACTGGTTTGAAGCATCAAATACAAGCTGATTTATGGGATCCTGGTCTATGTCAACGGTGATGTTTTTCTTATTGTAACTTGTTATTTTATTTCTATTTCCATTCTGTTCATCTTCTCTGATAAAGAATAGAAATTATAGATTTTGGATTTACTATCAAAGGTACCCTGCTCTCACTGATAAGCTTTATCTGAATGTTTTCTTCCAATTGTGTTATTTAAGAATGATTGAATACTGTCCAAGCAGTCAAGATGTTGGTGTTCCCTTCTCTTACTGTCTATGCTTTAAACATTGTTCTTGAATGTTATTTTTAGTATCTGCTAAGTAAAGTTGAACTAGGGAAGTCTATGGTTAGCCCTATCCTCTTGTTTTATCTCCAAAGGTTGTCTGAAAATTTCCCTAAGAGTATGTTGAAAGTAGGCTAGTTTCAAAGTCCTTACCTGATCTTAGACTATTATTTGTTTATCGTAAGTGTTGTCTTGATAAGTTTACTAATTAAAGAATTAACTAGGGAAGTCTATGGTTAGCCCTGTCCTCTAGGTTTCTTCTCCAACAGTTACTTTGAAAAGTTTCCCTTTGAATATGCTGAAAGAAGGATAGGTTCAAAGTCCTTACTTGATCTTAAGCTATTATTTTCGTGTTTTAAATGTTTTCTATTAAAAGTGCATCAAAAGCAGGCTAGTTTCAAAGTACTTACTTGATCTTAGATAAATTTTATGTCTTTCTTAAGTGTATGCCGAAAGCAGGATAGTTTCAAAGTACTTACTTGATCTTAGGCTACTCTTTTTTCTTCATCTATTTGATTCCCTTCCTTATTGTTTCATTCCATTCCATAAAATCAACTTTAAAGAGATCCTTTGACATAGATGATTTGCCCCATGGACCACTCTTGAACCTTGCTGTTTCAATTAAATCCTACTATGACTCCATAGCCCAAAGGATTGAAGCTATTTCTTGCCTATCTTGTTAGCTGAATCAATCTTTCACTTGCATATACCTACACCCTTCATTTAGGCTTCCTTCAACTTCATTTATCTTAGCCCAACCAAACCAGACAAAAACCTTGTTCCTCGTACCTAACCTAATATCACATTTCAAGCCTTAAAGATACATCGATCTTTGCACTTTATAGAGAGATCCCTCTCTAGATTCAGGAGGGCTAGATCCTAGAATCACAAAGTGGTTCACATGTTGCCCCTGTAGTTTTAGTCTTGCCAATCTGCTGAAATTACAGGGAGATAACATTCTGGCGACTCCACTGGGGAACCCATTACTCTGATAACATCATACAAACTCATTCAGAAGAGTTTAAGCATTAAATTTTTCTTGTTTTAAATATCAGTTAGCCTCCTAAAGATTCTCATATTTGGTTAAAATTTTCTTGTTTTAAGTTGGGTCTGAAAACATAGCATAGTGGCTTCTAAAAGAATCCATACTAGGAGCCATATTGATCCAGACCCTGCTGAGATAGTTGACAACCCTGAAAGAATACTTAGGAAGTCTCCTAAAGCCACACCTTTGACTATTATCAGATCACTCCGTAGAGATAATTCCGTCCCAGATAATCTTACAGCTCTACAAAAATCACAAGTTGACTTAAGAAACCCATTTAGAACTAGGTCACTTGATGATATAATTCAGATAGACTCTGAATATCCACTTCCATTACCAGACAGAAGTGAGCGTCCTAGTAGCAGAGAAACTACACCACCTGACTTACATTTCCTTCATAATTTTGGTTTCTCCCATCCTAGATCTGCTCAAAAATCTCTTGCTGGTCCATCTACATCTGTTATCCATACATCCACTATCCAAACTTCACCATTCCATCAACCTACTCCACTTGTAAACCCCCCACTTTTTCCACAACCTCCTATCATGGAAACATGGTATGCCCCTCTAGTCCTTGCTTTACCCTTAGTCAATCTTCCACAGGACTATCAGTCCAAGATAACATTGTATGATGCCAGTGGTGCTACTGCTGCTTCACAACATGTGGATAAGATGAATGACTACTTTGACATAAATGAGATTGATGATGAAATTGGAAAACTTAGATTATTTGCTCAGAGTTTAGGGGGAGAAGAAAGAAAATGGTTCAAAGGCTTAACCCCTCACAGTATAAATGATCTCCAAGCCTTCCATCAGCTATTCCTAAACAAATGGGAAAGTGTTCAAGCCTATTTTACTAGGTTTAACAGTGTGTATAATGCACTTCCCCCAGATCTAAAACCTCCACAAGGCTCAGCTTTAAACAAGTTTCCTAAAGGATTTGATCCTGAAATGGATTATCAACTTAGAGAAAGAGATCCTTTGACTCTTGAAGATATGAAAAAAGGAGCCTTAGCTATGGAAGTTAATTTAATGGAGAAAAGAGCAAGAATGAAGAGTGAGAAGAGAGTTTCCTTTAGAGAGGAATCTACTCCTTCCACATCTAGCTCAAAGATGGAAAGAATGATGGAGGAGATGATGAAAAATATGAGCATACTTGAGAGGGCACAAGCTATTCAAAACCAAATAGCTCCTCAAAACCGAAATCAAAATCAAAATCAGAATTTTAGGAGAAACCAACCTCAAAATAGACCAAGGGAGGAAGATCAATAGATTACACCTCCTTTTCACCAAAACTATGTGAGTGAGGTTGAAGAAACCACTGAAAAAATGGAGGAAGATGAAATAAACATGGTGGTAGTAGAAAATGGTGATTTTGAAGTTCATTACAATAGGAAACAAGATCTATACACACCCTATGATGATAAAAGAGTTGAGGAAGAATATTATGATCAAGAAATGGAAAATGTCATCATAGAGACTTCGAGAGAGTATGACCTTAGGAGTAAGAGAAATCAGGAAACTCCCAAATCCCAAACCTCTGACAAATATTTCAAAGACAACCTTGTAAACACACCCAATACTGCAAAACAGAAAGACAAAACAGTGGCTGTAAATTCTGATAAAAACAAGGAAAAAGGCACTCTAATCAATGAAAAACAGAGTGCAGATCTTAACAGCACTAGTACCTCAGCTAGTGCTCCTGTTAAAACAATTTTAACCAATGTAAATAGAGGAAATCAACAAACTAATTTTTTTGATAAAGTGGTGGTTAATAAGGCTGAAACAAACATGTTAAAAAATCAGATGCCTTTTAGTTTGGAACAAGAAATTGCCAAGATCGAAATCTCTATCCCTATGACTGAACTAGCCAGCCAAGATGTATATAGATCAAAAATTTTGAAGGATTTTAACATAGGAGAGAATAATGACACTGTCAATCTTAGTGATGACCAACCAAAGCTTTTATTTGGTTCGAATATTGAAGGTAGATACCAAGAAGGGCCAATTCCTCCATTCTATGTTAGTTTGAATATTCATGACAAGATTTTGCACAATGCCATGCATGACTCTGGGGTCTCTCACAATTTAATGCCCAAAGATGTAATGGAGAGTCTAGGCCTTGAAATTACTCGACCTTACGAAGATCTTTACTCTTTTGACTCAAGCAGAGTGAAATGTTTAGGATTAATCAAAGAAATCTGTGTAAACTTGGCCCGGATTCAAGCCAAATGTTTAGTAATGGATATTGTAGTTGCTGATGTGCCCCTCAAGTATGGTATGCTGTTATCAAGATCTTAGGGAGCTAAGTTACAAGGAACAATTCAGATTGACATTAATTATGAAACCATCCCTACTTTCAATCAGACTAGAAGACTTTACAGGGAAACTCACATGCAGTACATGGTTACCAGCCAGGAGAGACCAGAAAACTCTCTCCTTTACTCTGTACACACAGGCCTTGACTCATTCATACTCTTCAATCATGAAACCTTAGATGAGCAAAAAACCTTAACTGAATTAGTGGCCACATCTCAAAATAACATACTGGCACACAAAGATAAAGAGGAAGATAAGACAGAAGCTTCAAAACATTTTGCTGAATCTGAAAATCACAGCAAACTAATCACAGGTCTTGAGCTGCAAATTAGTCATCCGTTGCTTTTCAACCTTGAGAGTCAAGAAAGGAATCCTCAACACAATTAAAAACATGAGGAACTAAATCAAATTAAACATAGTGCTGATGCTCAAGGACAATCCAAAAGCACTCTAGATGGAGAGGATAGTAATCAAACTAGTGACTCTGAAACTAGTCCTCTTTGGAGTATGCACTTTGATGGATCATGTACTAAGAGTGATGCAAGTGTAGGAGTCTAGCTTCATAATACAATGAACAATCATGCTAAAGGACATTCCTACAAATTAAATTTCCAATGCACTAACGACATAGCAGAGTATGAAGCCCTCCTTTTGGGCCTACATTTATTGAAGAAGTTAGGGGCCAAAATGATAAAGGTTCATGGTGATTCCAAACTGATAATTAGGCAAGTGGATGTGGAATATTGTGCCAAACATCCTAGACTTAGAGCCTATAGGAATGATACCCTTGATTTATTAAAAACATTTGATGAGTTTCAGCTTCTCTTTGTCCCAAGAAATCAGAATATCGCTGCTAATGGTTTGGCATTTGCTGCTAGAACATGCTTGACACCTTATGAAACCAAAATTTGCACTACTCAAATAAAATTTCAACCAGCTTTCCCTGAAAATAAGAAATATTGGCAAGTGTTTGATGGAGACAAACAAATAGAATACTTCTTACAGTCCATAAATGAATTTGAACTACCGAGTTCAGATTCAGATTATGAAACTGACTGTTCTAATGAAGAAAATCTACTTGAGGAAGAAAAAACTTCTCCAAATATTGCTGAGATAAATCTATTCACTAATAAACTTAAACAGACCCCAGAGATTAGTTCAAATTCAGAAAAATAAGATCTAGAAACCCTGCAATCTAACACACATGATTTTCCAAAAGGACTGGTCCCTTTGGAAGAGTTATTTGATTTCAATGATGTAGCAAAGAAGCCAAAACTAGAGCCCGTGGAATCTGAAGTAGAAGAGTGCAATATAGGCAGTGAGCTAAAACCGAAAATAATTAAACTGTCTAAGACTTTACCATCTCACATCAAATTGAGATACATAGAGTTGTTTAAAGAACTTTATGATGTTTTTGCTTGGAGTTATGAGGATCTCAAATCCTATGACACAGAAATAATTCAGCACAAAATACCCCTCAAAGAAAACCAAAAACCTTTAAAAAAAAAACTGCGCAGAATGAACCATGTTCAATTACCTTTGGTTGAGAAGGAAATAAAAAAAATGTATGAAGCTGGGATTATTGTTCCTATTAGATATTCAGAGTGGGTGTCCAATCTAGTGTTAGTAAGGAAGAAAACATGAGAGATTAGGCTTTGTATTGACTTTAGAGACTTAAACAAAGCCTCATTAAAGGACAACTACCCTTTACCTAAGATGGACCATATTTTACAAAGGGTAGTTGGTTCTAAAAGAATTTCTTTGCTAGATGGCTTCTTAGGATACAATCAGATATTAGTACATCTTGATGATCAACTAAAGAAAACTTTTACTACACCTTGGGGTAATTTCATGTATGTGAAAATTTATTTTGGTTTAATGAATGTTGGTGTTACTTTTTGTTGGCCACCTATAAAATGTGTTCTATCAAAAGGTGGCCAAAACATTGTTCAGCCTTCAAGAAACAATTTCATTGCCAAAATGTGTTTCTTGAAGCCTCTAGAAGATCTCATGCCCTTGTCTAAAAATCTTCACAGTTGTTTCCTTTCAGAACTCAGAAATTCTGCTAAAGAGTCCATGAGAAAGACTGCTATAAAATCCCCTTGTCTCTCCTTCCTCCACTTAGAGACTAACCTTCATTTTTACTCGTTTTTCCCCATCATTTTCCTCTATTTTTTCCTTTGTTCCATTTCCCCCTTCATAAAATCCACCTTGCATAGTTTAAAACTCCTTTTTTAAACTATATCGAAATCCATAAAACTCCATTTTTTTTATTTTTTAGACTTAAGCCCCCTGAGCTAAGTCTTAAACCACTTCACTCCACGTGCCCGCACCACACGGAACCAAGCGCCGAACTATTCAAGCGCTTAATCGCATCGCAGAGAAAACCAAGCGCACAAGTATTTTGGTTAAATAAAAAGTTCCGATGCGATTAGCCACTGTCGTCGCGACCCGATCGATCATATTGTTATCTCATATAACCTGTGGACGCGTTCGGGCTGCTACATCATTGAAAAAATCCATTCTCGATTCATTTTTTTCCTTTTTAGATCCAAATTTTTTTACCCAAAGTTTGGTCTAATGTGTCGTGAGTTATGTTTTTTAATGTAAAAATGGGTAGATCAAAAAGACCGAAGCGCAATCGCATCGAAGAAATTCACAATGGGTAACACCCGCATCAAAATTTCTAATGCGATTGGGTCCTACATATATATATAAAAATCCGCCCTTTCTAGCATATACATAACTCATGCCCGTAACCAAGGTTAAAGTCTAAGGCGCTTAATCGCATCGTAGAGGATTCCGAATGGTTAGATTGAAAAAGCTTGCAGCCGCACTCTCCAGATTCCGATTATCCCTCATATACATAAGCCCCGTGCCCATCATATTCCATACATCCTTAAAGCAACGCAATCGGGCGCCGTACACTTCATATATATATACTCCACCCTGTGATCCACCAAAAACCTTGTATTATTTTAAAATTTGGGTTTTTCTATATGTTTCAAATATTTTTCAGCGGGGTACGATTTAAAGCAATATCTGCGTCGATCGAGCTCGGTCGAATGGCCGTCTGCAAGCACTCACAATTTTCATTTGGTGCATTTTTTTGTTCTCTTTGCATTAGCCATCCTCTCGATTCATTCCCCACCATTGATGCTGATCCCTCGACGATCAACGACCACACAGCAATCGCATCACCTTCCCGATCACGCGATCGCATCGGCAATTTCCATTGCACCCTTATTCTCTCCTCGTCGATCAGTGATCCTTTGATTGAATATGGATCTGCCCTACGTGTCCCAGTGACGACTGCCCGCATCTTCCTCAAGCATGCTTTCATCACCTTTCACCCTTTCGCTTTATGTTTTTTGATTACATCCCCCACCATCAATATCGCGTGATCAACTGGATCCGATTTATTCTTTTCCTCGCTCTCCTTTTTTACTATCTCCCAACAAATCCCGACCATTGGATGATGCCATCCAATGGCGCTACTGCTCCTCACACCTCACCCTGCGAAGCAATTTAACCCAAAACGCAGGATTTATTAATTGGTTTCGTGATTTGCGAGTGATAATGGTTCTCCAATATATTGAAAGAAAAGCCAAAGAGCGCGGGAATGATGATTCCCATGCCTTGATTCATCAAAATGGAACCATTTTCATGGCACACTGACATCGACAAGACACAAAGAATACATAAAAGAAGCAAAGAGTACCGGTGTTTGAAGATTTCCTAGCATGAGCTTTGAAGGATTAAGGCACACATTCAAAAAATCAAAGCCTAAATCCACAGATAAAGAAGTCATAAAGATCGGAAGACATAGATAAGTCACTGATCAAAACCTAAAAAACGAGATCTCAAGTAACTTAAAGGTGTTTTAGGAAGAGACGAAAACAATCGTCGATCCGAGAAAGCTTCCACTGCCCCTAACAGCTAAAGGGCTAATCGAACCCTCTCCAGACGATCCTAAAGGCACACCAACGTACCTACACATACAAATCAAAGAAGGCTTAGTAATTATCTTAAAAAATGAGGTGTTTTCCGAAGACAAGCTGAACAATTAATACAAATCAAAGATCTTATCTCTAATTTTCGGCAAAAAAATATTTGTAAAGATTAAGAACAACCCAAAAACAAATCTTTTTGATCATTAGGCCCTCGGGAGCAAGTAAAAACATAGTTACTTCAACATGACAAGGAGCCTCAAAAGTAAAAAAAAATCTCCCATATGCTTAACCTAAGTGTAAATCAATTAATGCAGACATACACACCTGTGAAATTTCTTCATCAAGGCTCTCACAAAGGCCCAGAAGTCATCAATCCGTATTAATTGACCCAAGATATCTTTTACCGCATCCCACCTCCTCTATAAATACTCGTAGAAGGTGAGAAAATGTTGGTCTACGGACATACGAATGCATGTAATGATTTTTCTTCGAAGCTACAGTATGCCACCGTTTTGCGTACTCTGAAGATACATAAGTCGATATGAGAAGTTCGAAGTCGTAGAGACCCATCAGCTATGTTGATTAGAATCGGTTTGAACATTAAATACAAGCCGTTGATTTATGAGATCCCGATTTGTGTCAATGGTGATGTGTTCCTCACTCGTCATTTGTTATTTTTTTTAATGTTTTTCACTCTGTCCCACTTTCTCCGGAGTAAAGAGCGAAAGAAACCGTAGAGCTAGGATTTACTCTCAACGAGTACCCTACTCTTACTGAAAGCTTTATTTCCATGTTTTATTCATTCGAAAGTTCTCTTTAAAGAGTATATTGAAGCGGAGTTGGTTTCAAAGCACTTTCCCCGATCTAAATTTCTCTTTGTGATCATAGTATCCAGTGTTTTTTCTTATAGAATATCGTGCCGAAAGGTAGTTTGAAATCACTCACCCGATCTTAAGAAATTCCACTCGTTTTTTAAAAATATTTTCCAACTAAAAGTACTTCGATGCGGGGAGTTTCGTTTAAAATAACTTACCCGATCTCAAAATACTTTTATGTTTTCCTCTCTAAGTACATGCTAGAAGAAAAATAGTTTAGCACTTATTTGATCTTAGGGTCATTCACCGTTCTTCATTTGTTTGTTTCTCCATTTCCTATCTATTTTACATTCCATAAATCACTTTAAGAGATCCTTTGACATAAGTGACTTGGCCCGTATATCCTTCTTGAACCTTTCACGCTCTAATTAAAAATCCTCCTATGACGCCATAGCCCAATGGGTTAAAATTGTCTTTGCTCTTTCCCGTCGACCTTGGGAATCATTCCTTCATTTGCATACATCTTCGCCCTTTATTTTGATACTGCTCTCACCTTCATCATGTATTTGTGCAACCAAAAACAAACAAAAAAAACCCATGCTCTTCTATAACTAGCCTAATACCACATTTCGAGTTTTAACGATCACATCTTTAAACTCATTGATAGAGAGATCCACTCTCACGGATCTCGGGGAGGGCTAGATCCTTTCGAATCCCAAAACAGCTATGATGTTGTCTTATCTTTTGGTTTTTCCAATCTGGCCAAAACATAGGAACCCCAACATAATGGCGACTCCACTGGGGAGTTTTTGAGTTCATATTTTGGTTTTGTGTCCCATTGTCATCACCAACATAATGGCGACTCTACTGGGGAATTTTTGAGTTCATAGTTTGGTTTTCTGTCCCATTGTCATCGCCAACATAATGGTGACTCCACTGGGGAGTTTTTGAGTTCATAGTTTGGTTTTGTGTCCCATTTTCATTGCCAACATAATGTCGACTCCACTGGGGAGTTTTTGAGTTCATAGTTTGGTTTTGTGTCCCATTGTCATCGCCAACATAATGGCGACTCCGCTGGGGAATTTTTGAGTTCATAGTTTCTTGTCCAGCTTTTATAAACTCTTTAGTTTTCCATACAACCACATAAACTCAGAAAACCCAAAAATATCTCATATTGGTAGTCAATAAACATGGTAGTGGACCATAAACCTTTTACCTCCAAAAGAGATAAAAACTTCCACTTGGCGACTCCACAATCCTGCATACCTTATGACTCCACTGGGAGGACCCGTAATCATTATAAAATCATTCAAATTTAGTAAGGGGGCCTTAGGATTAAAGTTTTCTTAGCAAGAGATCATTTAAACCTCTCAAAGATTGTCATATCTGGTTAACACCTTTCTTGTTTAGTCGGGTCTGAAAGACACAACATAGTGGCTCCTAGAAAGATTCATACTAGAGCTCACCCTGACCCAAACCCACCTAAGACAGTTCATAACCCTGAAAGATTACTTAGGAAGCCTCCTAAATTCTCAACTGTTTTCAAATCACCCTTGAGAGCTAATTCAGTTCCTGAAAATATTGTAGCTCTACAACAATCACAAGTAGATCTAAGAAATCCATTTAGAACATGGTCACTCGACGATTTAGATCAACTAGATTCAGAGTCTTCACTTTCATCCCCGGAACAAAGTGAGAATTCTGGTAGTAGAGAAACCACACCACCTGATTTGCATTTCTTTCTCAATTTAGGTGTCTCTCATCCAATATTAGCTCAGCAATCTATCCCTGGTCCATCCACATCTGTTCGTCCAACATCCACTGTCCAAACCACTCCACTCCAGCCCACTATCCCTTTTGTTAATCTATCTTTTGTGAATCCACCCCCACCTCCAATCATGGCAGCATGGTATGCTCCCTTGGTGCTGCCCCAGCCTTTAGCTCCTTTACCCAATGAATATTAGTCTAAGATTCCTAATTTCCCTAGTAAAGAATCCACCACCGCTCAACACCATATAGATAGGATGGGAGACGCCTTTGACTACATGGAAATAGAGGATGAAATAATTAAGATGAGGATCTTCGCTCAGAGTTTATGAGGAGAAGTGAAGAAGTGGTTTAAAGCCTTTCCTCCCAATAGCATTAATGATATTCCCGCCTTACATTAAACTTTCATAAACAAATGGGAAATTAGAAGCAACCCTCTCCAAATCCTAGCCGAATATAAGAATATTAAAAGAAATCCAGGAGAGAGTGTCGAGGATTACTCTACAAGATTTAACAATATCTACAATGCTCTTCCACCACACATGAAACCTGCCCAAGGAATGGCCCTAGTAAAATACCCTGAAGGCTTTGATGTTGATATGGCTTACCGGCTTAGGGAGAGAGATTATAATACATTGGAAGACATGCAGAAAGGAGCAGTGAGTGTTGAGGCAAACTTGATTGAGAAAAGAGCCAGGATGAGGGCTGAGAAAAAGGTAACCTATAGGGATGATAACATTGCTTCTGCATCTAATCCCAAATATGATAGTCTAGCCAAAACTATGGAGAGACTAGGAAAAATGGTAGAAAATTTGACTATCCAAGTCAGCAATCAGAACAGGAACCAAAATCAAAATTAGAACTTTAGGAGAAATAACCCCCCAAATAGACAAAGAGACTCTGATCAGAAGGTCATCCCTCCATTTCAAGAGAACTTCCTCGATGAGGATGAAGGAATAATAGAGGAGTCAGAGGAAACTGACATGAATATGATGGATGTGGATGACCTAGACCATACCTTCCCCACAGAAGAAAACCAGGCCTTGTACTCACACTGGAACGAGGAAGGGTTGGAAACTGAGGAATATAGGTTAGGATTTGAAAGTGCCATCATGCAGGTCCAAGAAAAATATGACCTAAGGAGCAAAAAGAACATAGTTGATCCCAAACCAAAGCCCTCTGAAACCACCATTAAGAAAAAGCCTGCAAAGACTCCTAAAGTGACTGCTGAAAACAGTAAATCAACAGCTAAGAATTCTGGTAAAAACAAAGATAAGGACATTCAAACCAGTGACACATCAACCGGAGAACCTAGCTGCACTAGCATTGCTGCTAATGCTCCTGATAAAATAGCTTCAAACATTGTACATACTGAAAATCAGCAAGCTGAGACTACTAATAAAATGGTGCCCAACAAGACATAATTGAATCTTTCAAAGAGTTAGTCCGCTTTCAATTTGGAAAGTGAGATTGCCAAAATTAAAATTTCTGTCCCTCTCATTGAGTTAGCCACTCTGGATGTATATAAGAGTTAAATTTTGAAAGCTTTAAACTTAGGAGAAAATAGTGACACCGTCAATTTGAATGATGAGCAACCAGCTCTCTTGTTCGGCCCAAAAATTGAAGGGAAATTTCAAGAAGGGGTAGTACCTCCTTTCTATGTCAGCCTCAGTATCCATGAAAAAATCCTGCATAATGATATGCATGACTTTGGAGCCTCACACAACCTTATGCCAAAGGTGATAATGGAAAGGCTAGGAATAGAAATAACCAGACCTTACAAGGATTTATATTATTTTGACTCTAGCAGAGTGAAATGCCTTAGCCTAATTAAAGACCTTTGTGTGAATTTGACTCAGATCCCAACCAAGTGCATGGTTGTGGATGTTGTGGTGGCTGATGTGCCTCCTAAGTATGGCATGTTGTTGTCAAGATCATGGGGTGCTAAGCTGCAAGGTACAAGGCAGATGGATGGGACATATGCTACTATCCCTATCTTTAGCCAGCTTAGAAGACTATACAGAGAGACGCACATGAAATTCATGGTCAGTAGCCCAAAAAAGCCCAAAAATTCCCCCATTTACTCTGTCCATATAGACTTGGATTCGTTTATCCTTTACAATGATGAATCCTCAAATAAACCAGAGCTAGAAGACAACGACTTAGATAACCAGTTGGAGGCCCCAAATCTAGAAATAATGGCAGTTCTAGGTATGGAAGAAAACAAAAGAGAAAATTTTGAACAGTGTGTTGAAACAACAAACCGGAGTGAAGAAAGCCAAGATGGAAAACAACAGACTACCCGTCACGTTGAACTCTATGAAAATCCTGAAGAACGAGACCCATCATGACATGTTGCGGATCTCAGAACAGAACATAATGATGAACGAGGCAATAGGGATGAAAAAGATGTTAACAAACCCTTATGGTGCATAAAATTTGACGGGTCTTGCACTAAAAAGAGTGCGGGAGCTGGGGTATGGTTGGTCGACACTGAAAACAATTACTCCGAGAGCCATGCTTTCAAGCTAGATTTCAAATGCACTAACAAAATCGCAGAGTATGAAGCTCTCATCCTAGGATTGCGTCTATTGAAAGAACTAGGAGCCAAGAAGATAATTGTTCAAGGATACTCAGAATTAGTCATCAAACAGCTAAATGGAGAATATGCCGTCAAGCATCCTAGACTAAGGGTATACCGAAATAATGCCATAGATTTCCTAAAAACGTTTGCAAAATATGAACACGTTTTTGTCCCAAGGAGTCAAAACATAATTGCAAACGGATTGGCCTGCGTTGCTAGTTCATGCCAGGAATCTCCTAGTGACAAATAGATCATCATTCGTACAAAATATAGACCTGCAGTGCCAAATAATGAGAAATATTGGCAGGTCTTTGAGGGTGACAAACAGATAGAGGATTTCCTGCTTGGCAGAAACGAGTTTGAATTATCTGATTCAGATTCTAAATCTGATGAAAATTTCCTAAACAAAGAGCCCCTTGAAGAAGAAAAACCATCTGGTCCCATAAAAATCAACATGTTAACTAAAAAACTTGGAGCTCATACTGAAGAGTACGAGGACACGAAAAACGAAGACATTGAGGTACTGCCATCAAAAGACAAGAACATACCTAGGGGGCTAGCACCTTTATAAGACCTGTTTGATTTTAACGATGTAGCAAAGAAACCCACTGTAGAATACACAGAGTCCAATGTCGAGTAATGCAACATAGGCACCAAGGATTAGCCTAAAATGATTAAAATAGCTAGGTCCTTGCCAGTAAACATGAAAAAGAAATACATTGAACTGTTTAAAGAGTTTGTTGATGTGTTTGCCTAGAGCTATGAAGATTTAAAAGCCTATGACACAGAAATCATCCAGCACAAGATCCCATTGAAAGAAAACCAGAAAATCTTTAGGCAAAAACTGCATCGAATTAATCCAATACAACTGCCTCTAGTAGAAAAGGAAATAAAGAAAATGTATGAGGCAGGAATCATAGTGCCTGTGAGGTTCTCAGATTGGGTTTCTAACCTTGTAGCCGTGAGGAAAAAGACAGGAGAAATCAGACTGTGCATTGATTTCAGAAACCTTAACAGAGCCTCTCTTAAAGACAATTACCCTTTACCCAAAATAGAACACATCCTGCAAAGGGTAGTTGGTTTAAAGAGGATTTCTCTGTTAGATGGTTTTTCACGGTATAACCAAGTTTTAATACTCCCAGAAGACCAACTCAAGACAACTTTCACCACTTCTTGGGGCACTTTCATGTATGTGAAAATTCCTTTTGGATTAATGAATGCTGGGGCCACTTTTCATGTTGAGAATTCAACAAGATGATGAGCTTAGTGAAAAGAAGTTGCCTTCACTAAGTGGGCCCACAAGCTGTTTTTGGTGCAAAGTCTATTTTTAGACATATGGATAATGTTCTATGAGTTGCAGGATGCTATTTGTGGATGGTTGGTCAAGTTGAAAAAAATAGATGGACTTATATTTTTAGAGATACTGGGCGGAATCTATTTTTAGATTGCCAGTCTAAAAATAGAAATGTTGAATATTATTAGCTCTTAATAATATTTGGACTCTAAACATTATCTTATCCTCTTGGACCACTTCAGTTAAGTGCACAGATGTGGCACATGCAGCTGACAGAAGGAATTACACTATTCCTGAGGTTTTAGTGGAGCTATTGCATGGAGAATTCAGTTAGAACTCAGGTGACAGAGTTTGGTGGAGTTGATTGAGGAGTTAATGGAGTTGTGTTCAGTTTAACTCATTTAAACAATAGTGAGAGTGGTGTGAATTAATTATTAATTAATTCACTAATTATTAACTCATAAATCAACTAAAGAATACATCAGTTAACCTCAGTGCATGGACAGTTTCAGTGAAGATCAGTGAAGAGGTAGGTGAAAGAGCAAGTGTGACTATCAGTTGTGATCATACTGGTGCATGATTTTGCACCACACATTGATGGAGATGCCAATGAGGATTTCGCAGTGCATACCAGGTGGATTCGAACTCATATTGGGCCATTATTCATCTTGGATTGCGCAGTAGAGGCAGGCTAACAGGTGGAGCAGATTGGAGCATGTGTTTTGCTAGATCTGAGCTTGTGTAGTGTGTAACAATTGGAGATTGTACTGAGAGCTTGTGAGGAGTTTGTACAATGATTGTTACATGATCTCTATCATTATAATATACAGATAGTTGGGGTTTTTCAGTTTTAAGCTTTCCCATAAATACTGTCTTTATATGTGTGATTGGTTATGGTTTTAATGTGCACATGCAATTGTTTATATTTCCGAAATTAATGATCAATGGTAGAAGAGGTTATGTATTATGCATGAAGCTCAAATAGTGTGTGATCAGGATAATCTCGGTGAATAATTTAACAGTTATTCAAATTTCTACATTTCAAAGGGCCATGGACATTGATTTTTCAGAGGAGATAGGGCACTTCATTGTAATTTACCTTGATGACATAACATTTTATTCCAAAACTGATGAAGAGAACCTTAAACATCTAAGAAAGGTCCTGGAAAAGTGCAGAAGTTTTGGACTATCTTTAAATCCCAAAAAGACAGTGTTTGGCCTTCAAGAAGGTAAACTCCTCGGCCATATTATATCAAAAAGGGGGATTAAAATAGATCCAAAAAGAGTTTAGGGAATACTACAGATTAGCCAACCAAGGAATATAAAATAAGTACAGTCCTTTATTGGAAAGATTAACTTCTTAAGGAGGTTCATTCCCAACTTAGCAGAGCTCCTTAGAAACATGACTAATATGCTCAAAAAAGAAGTAGGAGTGAAGTGGACTATAGAAGCCAAAAGATCCTTCGAATTGGTAAAACATGCACTCACCCAGGTGCCAGTCCTAATCAGCCTGAACTTTTCAAAAGAGTTCCTTATTTTTTCCTTTGCCTCAGAACATACCGTGGCTGCAGTCCTATTGCAGAAAAACCCAGAAGGACAAGAACAGCCTATTTCTTTCTTCAGCAAGGCTTTAATGGATGCACCCTTGAAATATAACATAATGGAAAAACAGGCCTATGCTTTGGTAAAATCATTAAAGGACTTCACGGTGTATATTCTACATTCCCACATCATTGCTTATGTGCCTAACATAGTGGTAAAATACATCTTGTCACAAGACCCAGATGGAAAGAGGGGTAAATGGATTGCTGTAATATTAGAGTATGATTTGGAAATCAAACCCATAAAACTTATTAAAGGTCAGGGCTTGGCTCAATTAATGGCTGAATCTAATCTACAAGCCCTTGACATTAACATGGTAGATGCCTTGGATGAACAGGAAGAATTACCTGCTCCCACTGTGGAAGAACAGTTCCAAAACTCACCTTGGTACGCTGACATCTTGTATGTGCTTACGAATCTTAATGATCCTCCTGACTTATCAAAAACAAAGGCAAGGTTTTTAAAGCTGAAAGCTAGGAACTATTGCATTTTAAATGAATGTTTATATTGGAAAAATGCTAATGGTTTATTACTTAAATGTTTGCCTGAAGTTTATGCAGAGAGGATCAAGCATGAATTCCATGAAGGAGAGTGTGGAGGTCATCTCTACTAGAAAACCACAACCAATAAAATCCTTAGAGATGGCTATTACTAGCCCATCCTCTTCCAAGATGTCCATAAAATGATAGTGGCCTGTCACAAGTGCCAAGTTTTTGAGGGAAAAAGAAAACTCCTTCCTTTACCATTACAACCTATCACTTTTGAAGCTCCTTTTCAAATGTGGGGCCTAGATTTCATAGGAGAAATCCATCCTGCTTCATCTGCCCAACACAAATGGATTCTCACAGCCACTGACTACTTCACAAAGTGGATAGAGGCCATCCCTTCTAGGAATGCCACAGATTTTGTCATTATAAAATTTCTTGAAGACCATATCCTGTCTAGATTTAGCTGCCCTAGGAATATTATTACTGATAATGTTGCTGCTTTTGGTTCCAAAAGGATGATTGATTTTTTTCACAGGTATCAGATTACACTCGGTCATTCTACTGCTTATTACCCTCAAGGTAATGGGTTAGCAGAATCATCAAATAAAAGTTTGGTGACCATCATCAAGAAGCTGCTTGAGGAAAATAAAAAATCATGGCATAACAAGTTGGCACATGCTTTGTGGGCAGAAAGATTGACCACAAAGAAATCCATTGGAATATCCCCTTACCAGCTTATTTATGGAGCAGATGCAGTGTTTCCCACCAGCCTAGGTGTACCACTGATAAAATTAATCCAAGAAATACAGTCAAAAGAGGACAGCATGATAAGGAGGATTAATTAGACAATACATCTCCAGCAGAAAACAGAAGAGGTTTACAACAAAACTCAGAAGGTGCAAGAGAACATAAAGAAGTTGTTTGACAAGAGAACAAAGGCTTGTGACTTCAACATTGGAGACAGGGTACTCAAATGGGACTCTAGAAGAGAGGATAAGGGTAAACATGGAAAAATTGATAGTTTTTGGCAAGGTCCTTACATGATTCAGTCCACCATTGGTCCAAATGCCTTTTTTCTGCAAGAGTTAGATGGCAGAGATCTGTTTGGGGGTCCTGTTAATGGTAGGGTGCTTAAGCATTACTACTGCTGAGTTTGATTTTAAAGCTTTCATTTCCATTGTAAATACCATTGCTTTGTTCAGTTTCACAAGAAGAAAAATATAAAAAACAATAGAAAAAGAAAAGAGGGAAGATTGTAAAAAACAATAAAGGTACAACCCCATACCAAAAAAGAGAAATAAATTGTGAAAGTGTGCAAGCTTAAATGCCACTCCTGAAAAACACACTCCTAGTTAGTCAAATAGCCTAATCTTGACTAATTAGTTTTAAATTTACTGCTAATAGGATAGTGAATTCGATTTGCCAAACTGTATAATCTTGGCTTATCAGTAGATAGATTAGGATAGAAATTAAAGGTTCAAACATGCTCAAAACCTGAACCTAAGTTTCCAAGCAAGAATTGACTCCAATCTATGTTTAATTCTGATTCAAAATAGAGGTAAATCTGGTTCTAATCAGCTCAAAAAAATACGAACTTGATTGACAAGGAAGAAAACTCAAGGAAAACGGAGAACATGGAGTGAAAGGAGATTAACTGAAACTTTCAAATCTTAAGCCTTCCATTTTTTGATTTAAATTTTTCAAAATAAATATCTATGTGCAGATTGTTTTTTATGCCATAGATCACAGCAAGTCAAACAGTTTAATCTCGACTTGACTGTTTTTAAATTTCTCTTGTAGAAATTAGAGAATAAAATCTGTTGGATAGTTTAATCCCAACAGATGGTAGATTAGGTAGAGAATTATATGGACTCAACTATTTAATCTGAGTCCATGGAGAAATAAGGAGTAGGTTAGATTTCCTGTTTTCAAAAGAATAAATGTTGTAAAATATTTTTCCAATCCAAGTGCACTCTAATGAAGAAAAAATGTTAGATCAGTAGGATTGGGTAGGTGGTAAGCTGCTGGATGAAAGTCGCTGTTTTTCTAGTTACTAATATGTTTCAAGAAAGAGAGATCATCCAGAAGAAGACAGCAACTTGATGGATGAGATCTTGATCGACCTCCCAATGTGGGTCGGAGCCCTGCGGTGCGACTAAAGAAGGCACCATCTAAATTAGTGCAGCTGTTATTTTATAGAAATGTGTTTCTATCCAAAGGGTGACAGAAACAATTGTTCTTCAAGAAACAGTTTCATTGCAAAAATGTTTTTCTTGAAGCCTCTGGAAGATCTCATGCCCTTGTCTAAAAATATTCACTGCTGTTTCCCTTCAGAACTTAGAAATTCTGCTAAAAAGTCCGTGAGAAAGACTGCTGTAAAATCCCCTTGTCTCCCCTTCCTCCACTCAGAGACTAACCTTCATTTTTACTCTTTTTCCCCATCATTTTCCTCTATTTTTTCCTTTGTTCCATTTCCCCCTTCATAAAATCCACCTTGCATAGTTTAAAACTCCTTTTTAAACTATATCGAAACCCTCAAAACCTTTTGAAAACCATTGAAAATCCATAAAACCCATTTTTTAATTTTTAGACTTAAGCCCCCTTGGGCTAAGTCTTAAACCACTTCCCCTCCACGTGCCCGCACACTGGAACCAAGCACTGAACCATTCAAGCACTTAATCGCATCGCAAGAAACCAAGCGCATAAGTCTTTTGGTTAAATAAAAAGTTCAGATGCGATTAGCCCTGTGTGTCGTAGCCCCCGCTCATATTTTTATCCCATAAAACCCGTGAGCCCGCAATCGGGCGCTAAATCATTGAAAAAATCCATTCCTGATTCATTTTTTCCTTTGTAGATCCAAAAACCTTTTTACCCAAAGTTTGGTCTAATGCGCCGGAGTTATGTTTTTTAATGTAAAAATGGGTAGATCAAAAAGACCTGAAGCGCAATCGCATCGGAGAAATTCACAATGGGTAACAACCACATCAAAATTTCCGATGCGTTTGGGTCCTATATATATATAAACTCCCCCCCCCTTCCTTTCTACTTCATATAACTCATGCCCAGGAACAAAGGTTAAAGTCCCAAGGCGTTTAATTGCATCGGAGGATTCCGAATGGTTATATTGAAAAGCCTGAGCCTGACCTCCGATTCCGATTAGCCCTCATATGCATAAGCCCCGGGCCCATCATATTCCATACATCCAGCAACCTCGCAATCGGGCGCCAGCCACTTCATATATATATATATATATTTCGCCCCGATCCACCAAAACTTTGTATTATTTGAAAATTTGGGTTTTTCATATGTTTCAAAGATTTTTCGTCGGGGCACAGTTAAAGCAATATCTTCCGTCGGTCTGGAGCCGATCGAACGGCCCGTGCAGCATCACAATTTTAATTTGGTGCATTTTTTTGTTCTCCTGATTAGCCATCCCTCCGATTCATTCCCCACCATTGATATGATCCTCAGATCAACGGTTAACGTGCAATCGCATCTCCCTCCCTGATCATGCAATTGCATCGGTGATTTCCATCACACCCTTATTCTCTCCCTGCCAATTGCGATCCTCCGATTGAATTTGGACCTCCCACGTGTCCAGATCGGATGGCCCAGATCTTTCCCGCATGCTTTCATCGCCTTTCGCCCTTCCACTTTATGTTTTTCAATTAATCCCCACCATCGATCTCCGCGCGATCGATGGATCTGATTTATTATTTTCCTCCGCTCTCCTTTTTGACTATCTCTAACAAATCCCGATCGTTGGATGATGCCATCCAATGGCTATGCTCCTCCCCTCACCCTATGAAGCAGTTTAACCTCTAAACTCTTCATCTGGATATCGAAATAGAAGGTATGCTTTGACCCAAAACGCAGGATTTTTTAATTGGTTTCGTATTTTGCAGGTGATAATGGTTCTCCATTATATTGAAAGAAAAGCTGAAGGCTGGGAATGACGATTCTGGCGCCTTTGATTCATTAAAGGGAACCATTTTCTGGGCTCAAACTCCACGACTCGTCAATTTTTCATGAGGCATTGATGCCATATGAGCCCTGCATGGCCTGCACATCAACAAGACACAACAATACATAAAAGAAGCAAAGAGTATTAGTGTTTGAAGATTTCCTAGCATAGTTTGAAGGATTAAGGCACACATTTAGCAAATCAAAGCCTAAATCCATCGATAAAGACGTCATAAATACCAGAAGACACAGGATAAGCCTGATCAAACCTAAAACACAGATCTCAAGTAACTTAAAGGTGTTTTAGGAAGAGACGAAAACAACTGTCGATCCGAGAAAGCTTCCACCGCCCCAAGCAGAGGCTAATCGAACCCTATCTAGCTCCTAAAGGCATCTGCAACCTCACAAAAATCAAAGAAGGCTTAGTCATTATCTAAAACAAGAGGTGTTTTCCCGAAGATAGTTGAACAATTAATACAAATCAAAGATCTTATCTCTAATTGTCGGCAAAACTATTTTAAAGATTAAGAACAACCCAGAAATAAATATTTTCGATCATTAGGCCTCGGGGAGCAGAAACAGAGTTACTTCAACATGACACGGAGCCTCAAAAGTCAAAAAAATATCCCACCGAGCTTAATCCTAAGTGTAAATCAATTAATGCAGACAAACACCTGTAAATTTCTTCATCGAGGCCCTCAAAGGCCGAGAAGTCATCAATTTGTATTAATTGACCCGGGAGATCTTTTACCAGATCCCACCTCCTCTATAAATACTTCTGTAGAAGGAGAGAAAATGTTGGTCTTTGGACATCTGAATGCATGTAATAGTTTCTGAAGCTACTGATGCCCTGTTTGCGACTTGAAGATACATAAGCTGATATGAGAAGTTCGAAGTCGTAGAGACCCACCGAGCTTGCTGATTGTAACTGGTTTGAACATCAAATACAAGCTGTTGATTTATGGGATCCTGATTTGTGTCAATGGTGATGTGTTCCTCACTGTCAGTTGTTATTTTCTTTAATTTTTTTCACTCTGTCCACTTTCTCTGATAAAGAGCGGCAAACGTAGAGCTAGGATTTACTCTCAACAGTACGCTACTCTTACTGAAAGCTTTATTTCCATGTTTTCTTCATTCGAAAGTTCTCTTTAAAGAGTATATTGAAGCAGGTTGGTTTCAAAGCACTTGCTTGATCTAAATTTCTCTTTGTGACTGTTATCTGTGTTTTTCTTATAGAATATGCTGAAAGCAGGGTAGTTTGAAAGCACTCATCTGATCTTAAGATATTCCAACTGTTTTTTAAAAATGTTTTCCAACTAAAAGTACTTCAATGCAGGCTAGTTTAAAAGCACTTACCTAATCTCAGAATACTTTTATGTTTTCCCTAAGTACATGCCGAAGCAAAATAGTTTGAAAGCACTTATTTGATCTTAGGCTATTCACTGTTCTTCATTTGTTTGTTTCTCAATTTGCTATCTGTTTCATTCCATAAATCACTTTAAGAGATCCTTTGACATAAGTGACTTTCCCCATAGATCCTTCTTGAACCTTGTTTTCCAATTAAAATCCTTCTATGACTCCATAGCCCAATGGGTTAAAATTGTCTTTGCCTTTCCTGTCAGCCGAATCATTCCTTCATTTGCATACATCTTCACCCTTTATTTTGAACTTCCCTCACCTTCATCATGTATTTTTCCAACCAAAAACAAACAAACAAAACCCATGCTCTTCATAACTAGCCTAATACCACATTTCAGGTTTTAAAGATCACATTTTAAACACATTCATAGAGAGATCCCTTTCTGGATTCAGGAGGGCTAGATCCTTGAATCCCAAAGTGGTTTGATGTTGTCTTATCTTTTGGTTTTTCCAATCTGGCCAAAAAATAGGAACCCCAACACTTTTCATAGAGCCATGGATATTTCATTCTCAGAAGAATTAGGCTACTTCATCATTATTTATCTTGATTATATCACTGTTTTTTCTAAAACAGATGAAGAACACCTAGAACATTTGAAAATAGTCTTTGAGAAATGAAGAAAGTTTGGGTTGTCTTTGAATCCTAAGAAAACAATGTTTGGGCTTCAAGAAGGCAAGATTCTTGGGAACATCATATCAGAAGAGGGAATAAAGATAGACCCAACAAGGATTGATGGTATTTTACAAATCAACCATCCAAGAAATATCAAGGAACTTCAATATTTCATTGGAAAGATTAATTTCTTGAGAAGGTTCATACCCAACTTTGCTGAACTCCTTAGAAACATAACAAACATGTTGAAGAAGGAAAAAGGAGTTAAATGGACCTTAGAAGAAAAGAAATATTTTGAGCTAGTGAAGCAAGCGTTAACCAAAGCACCAGTTCTTATTAGTCCTGTTTTTTCAAAAGATTTTTTCATTTTTTCATTTGCATCGAAACACAAAGTGGCTGTTGTCCTATTGTAGAAAAACTCACAGGGACAAGAGCAGCCGATTGAATTCTTTAGCAAGGCATTGAGAGATGCTCCTATGAAGTATAACATCATGGAAAAGCAAGCTTTTTCTTTGGTCAAATCTTTAAAAGACTTCAGAGTTTACATTCTTCACTCCCACATAATTTCCTTTGTCACAAATTCAGTTGTGAAAGACATTCTAACACAGGACCCGGATGGCAAGAGAGGTAAGTGGATAGCTGTGATACTTGAATATGACTTAGAAATCAAGCCCACTAAACTCATTAAAGGCCAAGGACTAGCAAGATTAATGGCTGAATCAAATTTTGAAGCTCTTGATATAAATATTATAAATGCATTAGATGAACAAGAGGATTTGTCAACTCCTATTATTGAAAATCATTTATTGAATTCATCTCGGTATGCTGATATTTTATATGTTTTGCTTAATCTAAATACACCTCCTGGTTTGACAGAAAAAAAGGCAAGGATTTTAAAGTTAAAAGCTATGAACTACTACATTTTAGATAAATGTATTTATTGGAAAAATGCTAGTGGGTTATTGCTTAAATGTTTGCTTGAGAATGATGCAGAAAATGTCAAGCATGAGTTCCACGAAGGAGAATTTGGAGGCCACCTCAATTGGAAGGCAACTGCCAACAAAATCCTTAGAGCTGGTTACTATTGGCCCTCTCTCTTTTAGGATGTCCATAAGATGATCATTTCCTATCATAAATTCCAACTTTTTTAAGGCAAAAGAAAATTGCTGCCCTTACCTTTGCATCCAATCACTGTTGAAGCCCATTTTCAATAGTGGGGACTTGACTTCATAGGAGAAATCCATCGACCATCATCTGCCCAACATAGATGGATTCTCACTGCAACAGACTACTTCACCAAATGGATATAGGCCATCCCTTCTAGGAAAACCAATGACTCTGTTATTATAAAGTTTCTTGAAACCCGTATCCTATCTAGATTTGGCTGCCCTAGGAAGATTATTACTGACAATGCTGTTGCATTTGGATCCAAAAATATGGTTTAATTCGGTCACAAATATCAGATTACATTGGGAAATTCTATTGATTATTACCCTCAAGGTAAGGGGCTGGCAGAATTCTCAAACAAAATCTTGGTGAAAATAATCAAGAAGTTGCTGGAGGATAATAAGAATTCATGGCACACAAGGCTGTTACATGCACTTTGGGCTGATAGATTGACACTTAAAAAATCAATTGGGATGTCACCCTACCAGCTTGTATATGGAGTGGATGCAATTTTTCCAACCAGCCTTGGTGTACTGGTCATGAAGCTGATTCAAGAAGTGTAGTCTGAAGACAATGACATGATCAGAAGAGTAAATCAGACCATACACCTACAACAAACTAGAGAGGAGGTCTACAACAGAGCATTACAAAAGCAAGAAAGCATCAAGAAGCTTTTTGATAGAAGGACAAAGGCCAGAAATTTCAACATTGGGGACAAAGTGTTAAAGTGGGATTCAAGGAGATAATATAAGGGTAAGCATGGTAAATTTGATAACTTATGGCTTGGCCCTTATCTCATTCATTCTACAGCTGGAAACAAAGCCTACTTTTTACAAGAATTGAGTGGAACTGAACTGTTTGGGGGTCCTGCCAATGGTAGGATGCTCAAATATTATTTTTCTTGACCATATCAGTTTGGAAACCTTTTTATTTTTTCTCATTGTGAATATCATACCCTTCATTGAATTCAAAGTTAGAAAATAAAAAAAATACAAAAACAATAGAACAGAGAAAAGAGGGCAGATTGTAAAAACAAGAAAGGTACAACCCCATACCAAAAAGAGAAACAAAATCTGAAAGTGTGCAAGCACAAATGCCACTCCTAAGAAACACACTCCTAGTTAGTCATACAGCCTAATAATGACTAATTAGTTTTCAATTTACTGCTGATAGGTTAGTGAACTAGATCTTCCAAACAACTTAATCTTGGTTTATCAGTTAGGAAGATTAGGATAGAAGAAAAAGGGTTCAAACAAGCTAAAAATTTGAACCTACGAGTTTCAAAAGAAGCATGGCTCTAATCTGTTTAAATCCTGAGCCAAAGATAGAAGATAAACTTGCTCTAATATGCCCAAAACTTGAACCAGTGAACCAAGAGAAAAATAGCTCGAACAAGCCTAAAAACAGAGCTGAAAGAAAGTGAAGGATGTTATTTAGTTCTTAGATCTTAAGCCTTCACCATTTTTCTTTATTTTCTGCAGATTTTTGTTTATGTGCAGCTTGTCTTTATGCCATAGATCAGCAACAAGTTAGACTGTTCAATCCTGGCTTGTTTTCTTTTAAATTTCTTGTTTTAGAATTTACTGAATAAAAATCTGGCAGACAGTCTAATCCTGACAGAGTGTAGTTAGGTAGAGAAGCTTATGAGCTCAATAGCTTAATCTGAGTTCATGGAGAAATAAGGGTAGGAATAGAATAGTTTTATGTTTTCCCAAATGAATAAAATGTTTGTAAAAAGAGTTTTCCAATCCAAATGCACTCTGAAAAGAAGAAAAAATGTTAGATCATTAGGATTGGTTAGGTAGAAAGCTTGTTTTGATAGAATTCCATTGGTTTTAATGACTTCTAACACTGTCAGAGAAAAAGAAGATCAAAAAAAGAAAGAAATTTGCAGTCTAAATGGATGAGGCATTGATCAACTTCCAGAGAAGACAGGTCTGAAGTTCTTGATGCCTTCAAGAAGGCACCATCCCCATGTGGAGCCACTATTAGCCACCTATAAAAATTTTTCATATAAAATGGTGGCTAGATATTTTTAGCCTTGAAGAAACAATTTCATTTTCAAATTGTGAGTTCTTGAAGCCTTAGTGATGTCTCTTTTTCCTTCAGAAAACCTTCACTGTTGTTTCCCTCATAACACTGGAAAAATCTGCTGATTACCAAAGGAAAAGACTGCTGAAAATTCCCATTTTCCCTTATTTTTCCTTCTCCTTTACATCCATAAAACTCTTCATTTACCTTTTATTCCTTTGAAATTCCCTTTAAACCTTTGAAAATTCCCTTTGAAGGCTTAAAAAACCCTTTTTTCCCCTTCTACCGAAAGCCAAAAAAGCCTTGAAAATATGTTATTTTGGCCTAAAAACCCTTTTTTTTAACTAAGGCCCTAAGCCCCTTTGGCCTTAGCCCCCAACTCCTTTTTCTACATAAGACCCAGAGCGGTGACCCACAGTTAAGCCCATTTTGCGCAATCGCAATTGGGGTTTTCTTTTCCTCTTGATACCTTTTGCCTTTAAAAAGGTTTCCGATGCGATTGGCCCGTTTTCTTCTAACTCCCGATTCCTTTTTCTTTTCATATAACCCTGAGTCCTGCAATCAGGCGCTAAACACCATAAAAAACCCTCCTCGAAACAAACTTTCATTTGTATTTTATTAAAAACCCCATTTTCTGATGTTATAACAAAACTCGACAGTTCGTTGTTTAAATGAATGTCAACCGTTGATCTGCTCTACTGCCCCAGATCCAACGGTCCATATTTTTTCTCGTTTCAAAGCCACCATTCCACCTTTTTCCTTCTTGATTAAATTTCCACCGTCGATCTAGTTTTTAGATCAACGGCTCTCGTTCCATCGGCTAATCGCTATCGCAAGTTCTTCTTGGCGCAAAATCACAAGTCCCTTTTTGCTGTTCCGATGGCATTCCCTCCGATTGAATCTTAGCTGTTGATCCACTTCCATCCGACAGCTAATATTTTGTCACAAGTATGCCCGCAATTTTCCTCCTTTACCCCTCCAATTGAATATTGATCGTTGATCTATTCCCAGATCTATTCCCAGAAAGTAGTGATAAAGGAAGAGGCTTCTACTTCAGATCAAGTACCTCGCAAGGTGATTTCTAATAAGCTTGAACCGCAGATCAGAAATCCTAACTTCTGTGGCTAGCAGCAACCCCAATTCAGGATCAAACAATGAGAGCAGCGAGCACAAGAACCACCAGTAGTACAACAACAGGTAAAGACACCTTTACAGCAGAGTTTTGTTGGCTCAGAATCAGATGATGAAGATAATGTAATAGGGAAAGAGAATCACTTCTTTACACCTGATAATTTGCCAACTTTTATCACTGAAGATGAGGAGTATGCAGAAAGCTCAACTGTACAAAAAGATGAGGATTTCATTTTGGCAAATGAGACAGCTCTTGAAGAAGAGTCGGATGAGTGTCAGAGAGGTTATATGAATGCTTTGTCCGCACAGCAGCGTCAATATTCACTTAGACATAGAGATGTGCCTATCAATCCAATCCAAAAGAGAAAGGAAGTTTTAGCACCAAATAATAATTCACCTATTGCACAAAAGAAGGGAAAAGAGATAGCTGATCCTACTACTAGCAAATCCCCATCAGCAAATGAAATATCTAATCAACCAATTGTATCGAGGGAGAAAGCTGAAAAGAAGGATGTTCCAGTCAAAGAGGTAGAAAAAAATTCAGTCTTTAACTTAGAGAGTGAAATTTCTAAGTTAAAAGTTTCCATTCCTTTAACTGAATTGATGAAGAATAGCAGTTATAAGGGTCAGGTATCTAAAATTCTAAATTTTGATCCAATGTCTGATATGATGAATGTGGAAGATGATCAACATGAGTTGATATTTGGACCAGCATTGGATGGTGAGTCTCCAGATAGTGACGCGCCTCCTTTTTATATCAGCCTTAGATTGCATGATTTTGTGTTACATAATGCCATGTTTGATTCCGGAGCATCTTATAATCTCATGCCGAGAGAAATCATGGAGAAATTGGGATTGGACATCACTAGGAAATATCATGATCTTTATTCTTTCGATTCTAGCAGAGTAAGATGCATTGGGCTTATCAAAGATTTGGTGGTTAGTTTAGATCAGATTTCGACTAAGAATGTTTTTATGGATGTGGTTGTGGCAGATATTCCTCCTAGATTTGGCATGCTTCTTTCCCGATCTTGGGGCGCGAAATTAAAGGGAACATTGCAGCTTGATTTCTCCTATGCTACGATTCCTGTGTTTGGTCAGATGAGAAGACTGTATCGGGAGAAAAAGATGAATTATATTATTACCAGCAAGGAGAAACTGGTAAATCATCCAATCAATTATGTACATACAGATTTAGAGTCATTTGTTTTGTATTCAGATAGTTTCAATGATGTAAATAGTCAGTTATTTGAAGCAGAGGACATTCCGGAAATCACAGAAAATTTCATAGAGGTGTTGAAGAAAGAGAGACAAGAACTTGAGAGTTCTATTGAGCAATCAGCCTTGTGACAGCAGCAGAAAATTGATGGATAGCAAGCAGAAATAACAGAGAAAACAAAATTTCAGCACTTGGAAGAAGACGAAGATGGTTTGTGGACCATGGATTTTGATGGTGCAGTAGGAAGTGATGGTGCTGGAATTGGCATTTGGGTACGCAGCCCTTTTTCCACCCCAAACAAGGTACCGAGTAATGTAAGGGTCTGTTCTTATAAATTAGCTTCTGATTGTTCGAATAATGAGGTAGAATACGAAGCTTTGATTGCTGGTCTGAAAATTCTTAGAAAGTTGAATGCTAAGAGGATTGCAGTGTATGGTGACTCCGAGTTGGTAATTAAGCAAGTGAAAGGTGAATACCAAGCTAAGCATCCTCGAATGCGAGCTGTTGGGGTTCCCATGTTTTGGCCAGGTTGACAGAGACCAAAAGATGAGACAACATAGAACCACTTTGGGACCTTAGGATCTAGCCCTCCTAGGTCCAGAGAGGGATCTCTCTATGGTAGTCAAAGGTTTATGTCTTTGAAGCTCGGATGTTATGATTTTAGGCTAGTTATATGCACAGGGTTTGTTTGTTTGTTTGGGTTTGGTTGGAGGGAATCAGGAAAAGAAGGTCCAATATAAGACAAGGATGAGAAAAGAGGAAGCTTAGGCAGAGACAGATAACTCAAAGAGCGTCAAGGCCATTGGGCTATGGAGTCAAGAAAGGATTTATTTGTAATCAATGTGCAAGCTTTCAATTGGGCTAGTCATCTAGAGCATTTGGATCTTAAAGGATGATTGGTGGGATGGGACATTAAGGATTGTAAATGAGTGAAGGAGAACCATCCAACTCTATCTATAGATCAGGCCAGAGGTCATTTAACTCCAGGCCTGCTTGGACAGAATTAGAGGCAATACAAGGGATCTTGGAAAGGTTTAACTAAGAAGGAAAGATCCTAGTGAGGCAGATACAGGATCCTAGACCTCTCAGTGTTCTCAACACATCCCACTAAATCTTAACAAGAACATCTAAATATGGACTTCGTTAATTCATACATCAGAGAGTAGGAAATACCATCCACTACACTGGTTAAATCAATTGAAATCAACATTCAGACACACATATAAGCAGAAAACATAAAGGGCTAGGAGAGCAGCAACATAAGGTACCTATCAAGGGTAAATATTATGCCAAACTTCTGATGTGAGCCTGAAGAAACGTAATGAAATGAAAGCAAGTCATTCACAAATACAGAGAAAGGAAAACATCACCAGCTGCTTTAGATTAGGATCCAAAGAAACATGCTTGTCATATTAAAAACAACACCAATCAGGTACATCATAGCCCATAACTTGAACATTCAGTCTGAATACATCTAATCTCAGCCTATCTTACAATATTACACAGAGAACTTGTCTCAAGAGGGAAATTCTTGCGTTTCACTGATATCTCATCAACAACCTACAACAACTTTCTTTCTGTGCTTTATAGCAAGGATGAACAGAAAATCGACTGAGAAGGTAGGTGAACACTTAATGTAACATTAAACATGAAAATGAATGCAGGGCCGAGACCCATTCTGTTTAACTGCTGCGTAGTTAATTTTTGTCACCTCTTCATGCAGGACTGATTTTCTTCAGATATGAGTTTGACACGTTTCGGCTGTGGTACTTCTGGTGCTTCGAACAATAACGAAATGAACTGCTAAGAGATCTGTCACATAAATGCTCTGGCGGTTTCGGAATTTCTGTTAGGGTGGGACTTCCTTCAGGGACATTGTGCATAATAAAAGCTGCATGGGCATCCTGTACTTGATGGAGAAAAACATTCTGCTGATGAACAAACCCTGATGTTACCTTTACTGGGCGCAGGACCTTTAGGTTGATCCTCGGGGTCTTCGAACTGGTGCTTTGCCTCTTAAGCTATTGGTTTAAGGCTCTAGATCTTCATTAGGGTGTCTTAATATCCTTTGCTCTGTACTGCAACACTCTGTTGCCCCATTTCTTCTTCTGACAGGTTAGCTCAGGCTTTTAATGGCACAGGGAGATTTTTGCAAAGTTTAAACCCTGTTCTCTTTAATGCATGTCCTGTGTTTATCTTCCCGGGTCTCTGTTCATAAATTAGGTCACTGTAAATGATATTTCTTGGTTTCTCTGCCACTGTGATGGATATCGTGCGCCATGGCGGTCATTAACCACCGATAACCCTGCAAAAATACACCAACTGTAAAGAAAATCATGGACGCGGTGGTGAATGAGGTGGAGGAGGAGAATGGTCGTGTGATCAGTGACATGGCGGAAAACAAATGCGGAGGAATGATGGAGATCTGTTCTAGTGGAGGTGGCGGTCTGCAGAGCGAAAATGGACGGGAAAAACGTTGAAAAACATGAAATGAACAAATTACATGCAATGGCATAGGAGGGAGTACGGAGGGCGCACGTGGAGGTGACGTGGCGGCGGGAAGGTTAGCGCGATTGCAAATATCTGCGATGGGTGATCTGAGCGTTCAACAGAAATCTGCACTTTGCGATATTGCGATGGGAAGGAAAATGCGATCAGAGGGAGAATGCAATGGAGCGAAAAGACAATCGCATCGCAAATATTTGCGACACAATCAGATCACATCGTAAATATGTGCGATGGATCTAATGAACATAACACACAAAAATGTGATCTGCGATGGATGCGATATGCGATATTGCGATTAGCGCCTCAAGGGGAAACGCTCAGTCACAGCGCTCGATTACATGGGAAGAAAAAGGGCGCGGGGCTAGCAGAAAGAGGGCTTAAGCCTGTTACATGGAAAATATGATTTTTAGGCCATCTCTAATGCAATTGGAGGGCGGAAATTGGCAACGGCAGAGGGGAGCAGGGAATTTTGATCAGACAAAGAGGAAGGGAGTGATTTGACGGAGATTTTGGAGGAATTTGGAAGTGTAGGGGGACCGTAGGCCCTTTTAGGAATGGATCAGCAGATAGGATTGGTACAAGGCAAAGCACTCAGAGACTTCAAGGAGCATGGGTTTTCAGGGGAAAAGCATTCCTTAAAGGCTTCACAACAATCTAGCCCCCAACTTGCTTGCCAAGAATTTCATAGGGGGGCTAACAGTGGCTCCACATGGGGATGGCTTCTTCTTGAAGGAGTCAAGAAACCAGAAATGATCTTTGGAGTAGGACAGATGCCTGCTGCTCATCGCATCCCTTTTTCTTCAATTTATAACTGCCACAACATGATAGAAACATCAGCAGAAAAATTTCCCAACCAAACTACCTACCCCGACTATAGTCCTAACATTTCCCTTTGGGCGCATTTGAGTTAGCAGGCCCTTTACATTTTATTTTCAAAGCAAAAACAAATCTATTCTACATCTACCCTTATTGCTCCATGAGACCAGATTAGACTGTTGGCCTCATATGCTTCTCTACCTAATCTAACATCTGCTGGGATTAAACTGTCCAACAGATTTCTTCTCCTACTTTCTAAGACAGGAAATTGAAAAATAGCCAAGCCAGGATTAGACTGTCTGACTTGCTGGAGTGAAGACTTGTGGAAAACTGAAGACAAAACTGTGAAGGCATGAAATCTGTAGTTTTGATATATCCTCCTGTGTTTGTGACTCAGATTTTGAGCGTATTAGAGTCACTTCTTCTCTTCATTTTAGCTCTGGTTTTAAGCATGTTAGAGCTGACTCTTCCTTTTCTTTTGTTGGTCCAGGTTTGAGCATATCAGGACCATCTGTTCTTCTTCTTTTGGCTCATATTTTGAACATGTCTCAACCTTTCCTTCTTCCTCCTTTTTTTTTTTTTTTTTTTTTTTAAAGATAAAACTGCAATGATATATACAATGGCGAGTGAAACTGGAAACTGAAATTTATCAGAAGTAGTGCTTGAGCATCCTGCCATTGACAGGACCCCCAAACAGCTCTATGCCGTCAAGTTCTTGTAAGAAAAATGCATTAGGACCCACAGTGGCTTGGATGATATATGGACCCTGCCACAAGTTGTCAAACTTGCAATGTTTACCTTTGTCTTCCCTTCTTGAATCCCATTTCAGAACTTTATCTCCAACCTTGAAGTCTGAAGCTTTGGTCCTTTTTTCAAACAACCTTTTAATGTTCTCCTGGACTTTGACTGCTCTATCATAAACCTGCTCCCTTGTTTGCTGTAGATGGATAGTTTCATTGATCCTTCTTATCATGCTATCTTCCTCTGATTGGATCTCCTGGACAAGCTTGATTACTGGAACTCCAAGGCTAGTAGGAAAAACTGCTTCTGTTCCGTAAACCAGCTGGAATGGTGACATGCCAATAGATTTCTTAGTGGTGAGCCTGTCAGCCCACAAAGCATGTACCAACTTCTTATGCCATGATTTTTTGTTCTCTTCCAGCAGTTTCTTGATGATTGTGACCAGGCTTTTGTTGGATGATTCAGCCAATCCATTACCTTGGGGGTAATAGGCAGTTGAATGGCCAAGCGCTATTCCATATGTTACACCATTTTTTGGTCATCTAACCTATTATCATTAGATGGACCCAAGTACACCATGTAAGACCAATTTTACCCTAAGTAAAATTGCCTTCACTATGTAAAATAACTTAATAAACCACATTTATTAGGTTTTTTATGGTCTAAACAGGAAACCCGAAAAGGAAATATTAAACAAACCTATATTTGTTTGATTTTCCTCATGGAATAATTAATTAAACCATAATTTAATTATTATTCCCAGTCATGTTTAACCCAAAAACAAAGAAATTAATTAGATAAACCTTTATTTATCTTATTATTTCTAGGAATAATTATTTAAATCTTATTTAGATAATATTCCTTGTTAAATATGACCAAATCACCCACAAATAATTAAATAAATCATTATTTATTTGATTATCCTTCAACCACTTCCTTAAAAAGATAAATAAATCATTTATTTATTTATTATTGGCAAATAAAGGGATTTGACCCAAGTCAAATACTTTTTCCCTCCAACAAATATAATAAAATATTCCATAAAAGGTGGATCTAGACTTGGTTAACATTATTTTAATCATGCACCAAGATCTAGGATGACCCAATAATAGGTCATCTAACCTATTATCATTAGATGGACCCAAGTACACCATGTAAGACCAATTTTACCCTAAGTAAAATTTCCTTCACTATGTAAAATAACTTAATAAACCACATTTATTAGTGTATTTATGGTCATGAGGGGAAATACCAAAAGGAAATATTAAAACGAGAACCTATATTTGTTTGATTTTCCTCAAGGGATAATTAGTTAAACAATAGTTTAATTAGTATTCCTGGTCATATTTAACTCAAAACAGGAAAATTAATTAGATAAATCATTATTTATCTTATTATTTTCTAGGAATAATTATTTAAACCTTATTTAAATAATATTCCTTGTTAAATTTGACTAAATCATTATTTATTTGATTATTACTCAACCGCATCCTTAAAATAATAAATAAATCATTTATTTATTTATTATTTACAAATAAAGGGATTTGACCAAAGTCAAATTCTTTTTCCCTCCAACAAATGTAATAAAATATTCCATAAAAGTTGGATCTTGATTTGGTTAATAATATTTTAATTATGCACCAATATCTAGACTAACTCAATATTTTGTTATAAATACAAGGGTTTTTCCATTCATTCACTACCTTTTGTTGCACATTAGATCACTCTGGATCTAAACTCTTGGTACGACTTTGAGCCATTATCATTATCACTTATTTTCCATTATTTGCTGTGTGAGCTCCCTTTGAGTTCTATCTTTATGCAGGTTTTCTACACCAACCCCCAACGGGGGGAGGGAAATGGTAGATGCAGTGCCGGGGACTTCGAGAACCCATCCCATTGAGGAGAATTGGAAACATCTTCTTGTTTTCCTCCCAAGTGCCCTTAATACAAAAAATTCTTTCCAAAATTGTTCTTGTCTTGTCTATTGGATATATGGAGCAAAACCTTCTTTTTACTGCTTAATGTCTTTCTATGCATAGATCTGGTTTTTGCAGCTCTTGTCTTGATCAACTAACTACAGATCTGAAGATATTGGCAGCCATATTTGATGTTATGATGTTAGGGCTGTAGTTACTTAAGAAAAAAGTAGTCCTTTTCGTACACTTCGACGAAGGATTCATACTAACAAATGGCGACTCCACACGGGTTTTAAATTACGACCGCTGTCGTTTTTCATATTCCTGCATATCCAGCTACTTCAGGCCCTAGGGCTTCTTTTCAGCTGCTTAGTTTTCCTCTTTTTATGTCATTTTTCTCACATAAAAACCTAAAACATTAAAATTTCTAACTTCCGTGTGTTTACGGCCTGTGCTGTAAGTGACAAACATCAGCACTTATTGAGACGGCAACTTTTCGCAAAACTCTGGCCCAGGGACAACCGGGCCCAGAGTCGCACTTGAAAGCCCAAAATATGACCTGGAGCTCCGGGTCGCTTCGACCTCTGTTCTCGACACCTTGCCCGAACGAGTTAGAACACCCAACCTGCCAATTTTTCAACTGTTTTTCTGCAATTTTTCTGGGTTTTTCTGAAGCTTCTGTCAGGGTTTTCCAGCCTCTGTCTCAGCCCGTTTAGACCTGGTTCTGATCTGTTTTTGCTCATCTAAGTGGGAACATAGCCCCCTAGGGATTCAGTACCCTCCAATTTTTGTGGAAGATTTTTTATCTGTTTCAGGTCTGTTTTTTCAGAGTTTCAGCCCCCCTTCTTCCAGATCTGATACCTCCTTTTCAGACCTCTTTTAATCAGATCTTCTCCCTTTCAAATCACCTCCTGAAGATTTTTTTGGATCTACTTTTAGGGCCTCCTCCTTGCCCCTTCTACTTTTTGCTGATTTCCTCCTTTTGTCCAGCCACCTTGCCTCTGCCTCTTGGCTATGATCTGCACCTCTTTTCAGCAGCTTTTCCCTTTAGGTCCCTGTCCCTTTCGACCCTAGATCTATTGGCCTCTTTTTAATGCATTTTGACTATATTTTTTCCCTATTTTAGATTAGTTTTGAGAGACCCGCCTTTTTGGGTTGAATCGATGCACTACTAGCTGTTAATTTTCTGTTATTTCAGCATTATATACTGTTTTTGCAGCATTATTTTCAGTTACGTAGAACACTTTTTCTCTTTCTCTCAAAATGAAAAGGGTTTAAAAATTAAAATTAACACACACCACACACTCACCCTAAGCGAAGAAGAGCCTGGTTTTGCCGCAGGCAAAGCCTTTAAAATCAATTGACACTGCACCTTTTTGCCCTTGTTTCGACATTGTAATCACTTGATTCTGCACCTCCCTGCCTCTGTCAGTTGTTCTTCTTCCCCTCGTGACGTGTTTGTGTTGCCACCATTGCGCCCCCAAGGCGCGCTTCCCGGAGACTTCTTGGCCTTCACCCTCAATTTCCGGTCGATCGACCTGCTCCGTCCTGCCGTCGACGAGCCAGTCCTCCTTCAAGTCCGCACTCCGACTCCTCTTCTGATTCATTGGGTTCTCCTTTCACTTCTGGTTCTCCCCCTGTCACCTTCACTATGTCTGGTCCAAGGCCTAACGCTAGCGGTGCTCCTGGCCCTAATGCCGGAACTACTACTAGCAGAACCGCCACAGGAACTACCTCGGCTGCACCCTTGCTGCCGTACATCGCAGGCCTCAACCTCCCCGATTTAAATTAGTTGATCAATGACCCTATATGCCACGATGTTGGTTGGCCTGCTATGCCAACCAAGCTCCCCTCCGACATCCCTAAGTTCGAAGGCCTCGCTGGAGAAGATCCAACCAATCATGTCCAATCTTTCCACATGTGGTGTTCTTCCAATTCCATTACCTATGATTCCATCCGTCTTCGGTTGTTCCAACGCACGCTTACCGGTGAAGCTTCTAAATGGTATGTTGACCAAGCCACTTCTTCCCATACCACCTTTGCAACCATTGCCCAAGCCTTTTTATACTATTTCCAGCTCCCTCTTTGATACAATACTGGTACGGAGCTTTTGACCTCTTTCAAGAAAACCTCTTCAACACGCCTTTCCACTCATGTCCAAGAATGGCGACGAAGACGAAACTTATGTCGAGCTCCCCCCTTCAAAGATCGGGTTTATATGGACTAGTTCCTTTGCACTCTCTTAGCTCCCATTCGCAAAGATTTCGCCTCCCATTTCCCTCAAACCGAAGAAGCCGCCCTCCAAATAGCCTTGAAATATGACCTGATCTATGCACAGTCTGGTTATGTTTATACTGTCCTTCCTGACCTCCCCGAGGCCGGAGGGTGCTAACGCCACAGGGGCATCTCATTCCGTCGACGGTATCGTTGGAGCCCTTTCTCATCCGTATGCTCAACCTCACATGAGCTATGGTCTTCCTCGGGGGGAGGGCCAGCACCTCTCTAGCACTTTTCCCCCTCGAGGTAGCATGTATCTAGGATACCGGCATGCCTCATCCTTTTCCCCAACCTCTGCTTACCTCAATGTTTTAACCTACGACCATTATCATTATCCACGGCCTGGTGCACCAGCTCCTGGTGCACCGGCTCCTCCCGCATATTGTGCTTCAATCTCCGTGCCTCCTCCACCCCTTAACGGCACCTACGGCCCCTCGAGGCAAGTCTTTGCAGCCGGCGCGGTAATCCCCTGCTCAAAGAATGAGGAGAGGCAATTCAAACAATTCTGCCCCTCATACTCGTGGACCCAATCCTCAAGGTATTGACCCTAACACTGCTAACCAGCAACAAGGCACTCGGCCCAAGCCGGACAGGCCTCTTCGCACAAATAAGCCTTGTTTGTGTTGCGGTGTTTATGGTCATTACACCCACGTTTTTCCCCTCTTACCACAGATGTGGTAGATGTGGGAGTCTCAAGCCACATTGAGAGGACAACATGCCTCCCCTCATGCTCCCCCTAATGTGGCCACTACTCAACCAACTGTGCTTACTGATCCTTTCCCTCAGCAAGGATTCATGGCTACCCAACCACCTGACAGACAGGTCGCCACTCCACCTTCCCTTTCTGGTTCCTCCGATTACCAGATCCTCATGATGAACTCTGATCCTTCCACAACCATCGACCTTTACCTTCAAACTCGGTCTCTCCAGTACCCCAAGCCTCCTGCTCAGTCTGCCCCTGAGTCCCCTTCTTCCAGTTCTACAGAGCCTCTTTCGACATCCAATGGTCCCTTACATATCCCTCAACCCAAAGTTGAGGTCCATACCAGGATTCCTAAAGGACTGTTACGTCGAAATGCTGCTTCTAGTAGAGCTGCTCATTCATATAACATAGTAGATGATTTGGCGCAATCTCCTGCTGCCATTTCCACGTTGGAACTCCTCCAGTCGTGCCCTTCCTAAAAGAAGGTTGTGCTATCTGCCGTGGGCGCTGTAGATCCTGCTGATGACCAAATGATTTTTTTCAATGCCCATCAATCAAAGCATCCCCCTCTTCCTGCTTCCGTCGCCTTCCAAATCCCAGTCAAAATCTGGAATGCCAACATTTCTCGATGTATAATTGATGAGAGGCATCCCTGTGTGATGTCGCTTCGGTTTGGAAGCAACTCGGATTTCTGAGTTGGCCCCTTCCATGATCACCCTTCGAGCGTGGGACGACCACGCCTCCCGATACATTGGCCTTTTATTAATTGTACTATCACCCATGCCAGGTAAGACCTGACATTTTGCGTTGACGTCGAAGTCATCGACGCCCCTCTGAATTATGACATTCTATTAGGGCGAAGCTACACCTATGCTATAAGTTGTACATCCCATCGCGGTTTCCATACTTGATGTCTTTCACTCACAATGGAAAGATTAGTCACCATTGACCGATTGACTTACTATGATATGAGCCACCATCTCATGACAATCCGAGAGACGACCATCTCTTTTTGCGATAAGAAAGCACAGTCGATTCCTTGATCGGTGTCTCTCCTCGGCGTCTCTGATTCACTCCTGCAGGAACTTTCTGGTCTCCCCCTCCTCGTCTCTCACAGTCCCGACTTGTCGAATGTTTTCATGATGCAATCGTCTCGGGCTGCCCTCAAGCGACCCGCTTCGGCTAGTCAACAGCCTCAAACTCAACCTCGCCCACCGCAACCTGCTCCTAGCCCTTCATCTTCACCAGCTAGACCTCCTCCTGCTAACCCTTCTCCTACAGCTGGTCTCCCTGAACCCATTTATCCCCCTGGATCGGTTCCCCCAAGACTTAACCACCTCAGAGCCGTCCCTCCTGGTCACTATCCCGCGAGTCAGATACCTTTCCTGGCCCCTCCTCCCGGAGTCTATTCGGTCCCCGTCATGGCCACCCTCTCTCTCCCTAACCTAACCTTGGGTATACCTGTCTGGTACCTTGATCCTCCAACCGCTACCCCTCCTAGTCACCCCAAACCCTATCTTGCTTTGACACCAGTTCAACTGGTCCCCATGCACCTCCCCGAGGACCCCTACCTATGGTGTGACTCCGGGGAAAGAAGGGAGCTCGCAAGGGGGCATCCAAAGACAAGGCCACCCCGACTGACCCAGCTCCTCCCCTGCCCGCAAAGCCTTGCACCTTGTGTGATGTCGTCGGTCATGCCACCCATACTTGTCCCGAGTTGCCCTACATTCAACCCATGGTTAAAGTCGCGTTCCCTGAGTCTACAGTCTCCAACCCTTCTCTTCCATCCCCGTCCGTAACCAAGAACCCAAAAAATATTCACACTAGAAAACTTGACACGATGCTGCGCCTCTTTCGTGATCAAGGAGTATGAGGTTGAACAGAATCAATCCGCCTCTCCCATACTCGCGCAGTATGCTTCGGGTCAGCTTGAGGATCCCCCCGCTCCCATCGACATTCCCCCCCCTGATGTCCAGATGACAGAGTCTACTAAGACCATTCTTTACCTCTCATCCTCTGTGAGACCCTCAGAGCACATTTCCCTTGAGTCCACCCCTACTGTTTCGCCTGACCCCCATTCAGCGACCACCCTGGGCTCCTCATCGTTTAACCATTTGTTTCCTTGTTCTTCTGTCATTCCCCATGGCGATCCGTATGCGAGCCCTTCTCCCCCTACGAATGATTTAGAGAACTTTGCCGCGTCACGTGGTGTCTTTTCCACCCTTGACCCCCTCTTTTCCGCCTATACATGAGATCAATCCATGGGTATCTCTGTCGACCTCCACAGCCCGAGTCCCCGCCATACCTCTTATAGCCCTCCTATACCACCCTCTCTATTGTATATGAGTCATAGCCATCCTGCTCATTGCACTCCCTCCCGCAGTTGCCTCTCGATGACTTCCGTGCACTCACGCTGCCCTCATTGTCCCTCCTCCCCCCATTTGTTGTCTTGTAACACCATTTCGCAGGACCTCCCATCCCCACCCTATATCGGTTACGCCGATGGTGCAAGTCGTTACTCCCGGAATCTAGCCTTGGCAGGTTGGGCCATTTTCACCCCCTTGCATGCCCTTGTCCTCTCAAATGGGGTCTGCATTGGTACTGCCACCAACAATCAAGCCGAATATGATGCAGTGCGTGGTCTCTTAGCCGATGCCCTCTTTCATCGTATCCTCCATCTGCACGTTCGTTTAGATTCCATACTTCTTGTCATGCAACTAAATGGTGTCTATCGTGTGCGTAATCCTATGCTGTTTAGACGATATTTACGCGTGAAACTCTTGATACATGAATTTGAAGCCATAACTTTCAACCATGTACCTCGAGAACAGAATCACTATGTAGATAGTATTGCAAACCATGTTCTAGTCTGGCATTTATCACACACATTTCATACAAAACAATAACATTCATAATCATTAAAAACGATGCATATCCATCATATGTGTCGCAAAACATGTGTTTAGAGTCCATCTACTCTGATACATATGACATGCCCATAGCATGTTACAAAAACTCAAAACTGGGGGCACCACCTGCCCCTACATACACACTAGGGGGCACCACACGCCCCACACCTACTCACTATCTAGCGGATCCCGAGCAAATGGCTCTGCCCCTGCAGCCCGTAGATCACGTATGCCTTGACCGGCCATCGCCATGCGCCGCATGACACCTCGCCATTCCGAGGGAAGACCAATGCATGCCTCCACGTACTGGTTGTCTAAGTCTTGCCACTCACGCTCTGAAACTCTGGTCAGCAACCTCTCGCATCTACGACGGATGTCCTCCAGAAGGGCGGCCGCATCCTCATTGCGCGCTGCTCTCGACCCACTCGACCCTGCAGCTCCAGAGGCTGCCGGGCGTCCCATATATCCGGCTGGTTTTACCAGAGCTATATCTGCATACCAAAAGTACATGAATCAGTACCATCTCTACTATTCAATAACTTTAACATGCCCATACAAGAATAGTAATCTGTCACTTACCATCGGGTCCCCATACTCGACCAGGCGGAAGTGGCAGGTCCGGATCCCCACAATAACTCATCCCACTATAGGGATAGTTGTCAATGTATAATGACATATGATCCCAATGGGCAAAGAACTCAGGTCGAAACACTCGCCCGACCGCCCCTCCTCCTCCTCTACATAGTGGGGTGCCCCAGGGCATCTGGGCTCCCTGGGAGCCCCCATTTGGGAGGCGTATACGGGTCGTAGGGTGGGATCTTCTTAAAAAGAAGGCACACAATAAAGTCCCATACGAGCAATCGTGGTTCAGTTGCTGCTTGAAAAGCGACAGCTGTCATTTTAGTGACACCAACATCATTTGGGCCCACCCATAGTAGGTCCCACTCAACACACTCTCTACGATCATCATCTGCCCCCCAGTAATGTGATGGAACGCCTGGCTGCCCAGGATCCGCAACATCGCTGCGACCACTCCCCGGGTCTCCAGTCTCTCTAGGTCCCCGATCGGTATCCGTGTCCCTTTGACTTGGAGACCCAGTCGGCAATGCTGCTCCACATACTCCATGATGTTCCGCCCCCGCGGTAACACTGGATGCGTATTTCCCACCATCCCAAGTGGCAGGAGACCTGTCAGGAAATACACATCTTGGACTGTCAGTTTGATCCTGTGCCCCTGCACTACAAAGACCTCATGCTCTGGATCCCAATAGCCCGCGTCGATCTACGACCCACGGAGCTCTTGACTCTCATCAAGGGTTCTCCAAAAACTTGAGACCCAGACACCGACGACACACGACGGACCCTTCCCCAGAGTACGTACGGATCTCGCAATACTTCCAAATTCTCTCTCTCCATCTCACACAATATACTCACCATGCTACTGGGCATATCATCTTTGTTAGTCTACAGATAGGGAATACTGTAACCAAGCACAAAAAACTCGACTCTCAGCCATCAAACAGCACTAAATCCCCCTCATCTTCCAGGTCGCACTTTTCTGCCAAATCCTGGGATAGGTCGCACCTTTTGGCTCAAAACCTGCATCCCAGGTCGTAGATTTTGGCCCAAAAAGTGCGACCCGGCTGAAAATATGCAAGGGGGTCTATTCCTGAGAGTCTGGGACCTAATTTGAACTTTCAATCCATCAAAATGAAAGAGTAAGGTTAGGCCTCTTACCTGCAGTTGACGGATCTCGATTCCAACGGTCGGTTTGTCCGCTACGTTCGCCGCAAGATTTAGGGCCTTCTCTCCTCTCTACATTCACCACAACAACACTAGCAAATGAGTGGATTTGGAGGGAAAACTTCCTTATTAAAAGAGAACCCTTGTTTCTTCTTTCGCCTGCTGTGACCATACCGTAGCCCCGTTCGACAAACCGTCTGCACCGTTGGAAAGCTCTCACCGAGCCCTCACATGGGTATCTGTTAGTTTTTTGTGATTTGATACTTCACCAGGACACATTTTGTCCAAGATGGGTCACTTCACCTCACCTTAAAATCACATTTCTTCACTTACAAAACTTGTACTTGAGGCACCACTTTGCCTCCTTACTTGTCTTTGTTCGTGTTGATTTTCGTCGTGAGTTACCCTTTTGTACTCATGTTTTCATGGTGCCCCACTGGACCTTTACTGTGTGGCAGCACCATCGATTCACCCTTGTTTATAGCATCCAAGTGGATTCATCCTCGCATTCATGGAGTCTATCCCGAGTCCCTTTGTACCCCGCTATAATCCTCCATCCCTCATTGCTTGGTTTCTCTCTTGTGTCGCACATTATGGCCTTCAGTCCCACTATTCCTTATCCTTGATGATATTGTGTTAGTCGCTGCCAGGTCATTCATGCCCTTTATGCTCTAACAAGGGAATTCATCCATTCGCTACTCAGTCCCCTCCATTCCATCGTCATCATTGGTATTAGTCTGCCCGTCGCTCGACTTTTTTCTCTCGTGCCTTAGTTGAGGATCTCTCATTGCCTCACCTATGGCGGACCTACTTCTGTCGACATCAGCTCCTTCATTCCAGAAGATAGGTATAGAGGGCAGTGTACCTTGGTTCCAGCTTCCACTTTCGATTATCGGATCAGGCAAAGGGATCTCTCATTCCCTTTGCCTTGATTGTTTCTCCAGCTCCTTTCAGCATGATTGAGATTCGTATACTTGATGGTCCAGTGATCCAGCAGCGGCTCTTGATGATTCTCGGGTGTGTGTGAGATGTCTCAACCCTCATGAGGGGGTGGCCCTGCAGGTAGCCCCCCACATGCCCGGATGACCTCCTCCTTGCGGCCTTCGATGCAGCTCCAGATATTTGATGATGTTGGCCTTAGCTGCTTGCAGCGCCTCTTTGATTTGCATGTATCAGTCAGATTTTGTGAGCCCTTCCCCGCTTATAGGGGGCATTTGGGTTGTATTTGTATCTCATGTACTCGGATATTATTGTATAAGTCCTGGCTGTTATCCCAGGCACAACATGTATGTGGGATTCCTCATTGTATTTTTATCTGGCTCATGATTATGCCGGCTGTACTTTATGGTTCGGTCCCTTGTTTATTGGACACACTATTCTTTTGTACTTTGTCTCGGCGGGCATAGGTATGCCTCCCCCACTGCCTTCAGCACAGGTACCCTCTCATAAAAAGAGACTTGTTGCACCTGCGAGTCTCGTCTCCTCAGGGTCTAGTTCTTCAGCACACTATCTACCTTGCATTTCTCTCTCTGACTTCCCTTTTGTTGTCTAGTGATTGAGTTATTACAACGTACTTCGGTCATACGATTTGCTCTTGACACTCGCACGCTGGGGGGCAATCTGTTACACCATTTTTTGGTCATCTAACCTATTATCATTAGATGGACCCAAGTACACCATGTAAGACCAATTTTACCCTAAGTAAAATTGCTTTCACTATGTAAAATAACCTAATAAACCACATTTATTAGGTTGTTTATGGTCTAAACAGGAAACCCCAAAAGGAAATATTAAACAAACCTATATTTGTTTGATTTTCCTCATGGAATAATTAATTAAACCATAGTTTAATTATTATTCCTAATCATGTTTAACCCAAAACAAAGAAATTAATTAGATAAACCTTTATTTATCTTATTATTTTCTAGGAATAATTATTTAAATCTTATTTAGATAATATTCCTTGTTAAATATGACCAAATCACCCACAAATAATTAAATAAATCATTATTTATTTGATTATCCTTCAACCACTTCCTTAAAAAGATAAATAATTCATTTATTTATTTATTATTGACAAATAAAGGGATTTGACCCAAGTCAAATACTTTTTCCCTCCAACAAATATAATAAAATATTCCATAAAAGGTGGATCTAGACTTAGTTAACATTATTTTAATCATGCACCAAGATCTAGGATGACCCAATATTTTGTTATAAATAGGAGGGTTTTTCCTACCACTCCTCACCTTTTGTTGCCTATTAGATCACTCTGGATCTAAACTGTTGGTCTGACTTTGAGCCATTATCATTGTCATATTTTCCATTATTTTATGTGTGACAGAAATCAATCATTCTCTTGGATCCGAAAGCGGCAGCACTGTCAGTGATTATTTTCCTTGGACAACCAAAACGAGATAAGATGAAGTCTTCTAGGAACCTAATGATGACAAAATCAGTGGCATTCATAGTGGGTATAGATTCTATCCATTTGGTGAAGTAATCTGTAGCAGTTAGGATCCATTTGTGTTGCCTAGAAGAATGAGGGTGAATTTCCCCAATAAAGTCTAGGCCCCATTGCATGAAGGGACCCTCTATGGTGATAGGTTGTAAAGGGAGGGGAAGGAGCTTTTTTCTACCCTCAAAGATTTGGCATTTATGACAGGAAGTTATCATTTTATGGACATCGCTGAAGAGTGTAGGCCAATAGTAACTAGCCCTGAGTATCTTATTTGCAGTGGCTTTCCAACTCAGGTGGCTTCCACACTCACCAGCATGGAATTCTTGTTTAATTCTTTCAGCTTCAGTTTCAGACAAACAATTCAGCAATAGGCCATTTGTATTTTTCCAGTATAGATTCTCATTCAAGATGCAGTAATTTCTAGCTTTGAGTTTTATGAATCTGGCCTTGGTTTTGGATAGTTCTGGAGGGGCATTGAGATTGGTGAGCACATAAAGGATATCGGAGTACCAAGGAGAGTTCTGAAACTTCTCCTCAACAGTTGGATGGGGCAATCCTCCCTGCTCATCTAAGGCATTTATGATGTTAATGTCAAGGGCCTGCAAGTTTGATTCAGCCATTAATTGGGCTAGGCCTTGACCTTTGATCAGCTTGGTGGGTTTTATTTCAAGGTCGTATTCCAAGATTGTAGCAATCCATTTTCCCCTTTTCCCATCAGGGTCCTGGGACAAGATATCTTTAACCACTATATTTGGCACATAAGCAATGGTATGAGAACGTAGGATGTACACCCTAGAGTCTTTTAAGGCCTTCACCAGAGCATAGGCCTGTTTTTCCATGATGTTGTACTTTAAGGGTGCGTCTCTTAAGGCTTTGCTGAAAAAGGAAATTGGATGTTCACTTCCTTCTGAATTCTTCTGCAGCAAGACTACAGCTATGGTATGCTGGGAAGCAAATGAAAAGATCAGAAAATCTTTTGAGAAGTCTGGGCTGATAAGTACAGGAGCCTGTGTGAGTGCAAGTTTTACCGACTCAAAATATTTCTTGGCTTCAACAGTCCACGTAATTCCTACATATTTCTTTAGCATGTTGGTCATTTTCCTAAGGTGTTCAGCAAGATTAGGAATGAATCTCCTAAGGAAATTGATCTTCCCATGAAGGACTGTAGCTCTTTGATGTTTCTTGGATGTGTAATTTGAAGTATTCCCTCAACTTGCTGTGGGTCTATCCTAATCCCTTTCTCAGATATAATGTGACTGAGAAGTTTGCCCTCTTGCAGCCCAAAAACAGTTTTCTTAGGATTTAGGGATAGACCGTACCTTCTACATTTTTCGAAAACTTTTCTTAGATGTTCTAGGTGTTCTTCTTCAGTTTTAGAATAGACAGTCAAGTCAACCAAGTAGATAACTATGAAGTGTCCAATCTCATCTAAGAAAGCGATATCCATTGCTCTTTGGAAGGTAGCTCCAACATTCATCAATCCAAAGGGCATTTTCACATACATGAAGGTGCCCCATGGAGTGGTGAAATATTTTTTTAGCTGATCTTCTGGGAGTACCAGAACTTGGTTGTATCCTGAAGAACCATCAAGCAAGGAGATTCTGTTAGAGCCCACCACCTTCTGCAAGATGTGTTCCATTCTAGGCAAGGGGTAGTTGTCTTTCAGGGAGGCTCTGTTGAGGTTTCTAAAGTCTATGCATAACCTGATCTCCCCTGTTTTCTTCCTCACCGCCACTAGATTTGACACCCAATTAGAAAACCTCACAGGAACTATTATGCCTGCGTCGTACATCTTCTTAATCTCTTTCTCGACTGAAGGCAATTTTTTTGGATTGATCCTACGGAGTTTCTGTCTGAAAGGCTTCTGATTTTCCTTCAAGGGTATCTTGTGCTGAATGATGTTGGTTTCATACGCCTTTAAGTCTTCATAGCTCCATGCAAACACGTCTATGAATTCCTTGAACAGGTCAATGTATTTTTTCTTCATGTTAACAGGTATAGACTTAGCTAGTTTGATCCTTTTGGGTTTGTCTTCAGTGCCTATGTTGCATTCTTCCACATCAGAATCAGCATGTTCTATTGTGGGCTTTTTTTCTACGTTATCAAAGTCAAAAAGGTCCTCTAAGGGTGCCAGGCCTCTGGGTATGTTCTTATCTTTGGCCTGCAGCACCTCTACCTCTTCGGTATCTGTGTTTTCACAATTTTTGGTTGGATTTCCAGTTTGCTCAGAAAAAGAATTTATTTCTATGTTACAGGGTGTTTCTTGTTCATCTGGGGGATCCTCTCTTGGGCAGCTGTCATCAGAAATCGAGTCTAAATCAGAAAATTCAAACTTATTCCTGCCCACCAGAAAATCTTCGATCTGTTTGTCTCCTTCAAAGACCTGCCAATATTTTTCATTGTCTGGCACTGCAGGCCTGAATTTGGTCTGAATGATAATCTGTTGGTCAACTGGGGCCTTAGGATATGAGCTAGCTAGACAAGCTAATCCATTTGAAATTGCATTTTGACCCCTAGGAATGAATGCTAATTCATATTCAACAAATGTTTTCGGCAAATCCAGAGTGTCATTCCTGTATGCCCTAAGCCTGGGGTGTTTTGCTGAATACTCACCATTCACCTGTTTGATAACTAACTTAGAGTCTCTTCTCACAGCTATCCTACGGGCTCCTAATTTCTTCAATAAATTCAGACCCAGGATGAGAGCCTCATACTCTGCAATATTATTCGTGCATTTGAAATGCAGATTCACAGCATGGCTCTCTGCGTGGTCATTTTCTGTGTTTCGTAGCCACACCCCTGCTCCAGCATTTTGCCTAGTACAGGACCCATCAAAATTCAATTCCCACAGGGGTTCGCCATTATGTCGCGCTAGAGGGTCTGTACTAGGTAGTGGGTTGTCTTGTCCTTCATGTGGTACATCAGTTTGAAGGGTGTGACTAATGGGCTGGTGGCATTGTGTTCCTGGCTCATTCTGAGTTAGGCTCCCACAGCATATTCTACAGGTTTCACTATTGTTTTCTCCTTCAATTTCTTCCAGGGTAGCCATTCTGTTCAAGTCTATGCTTTCAACCTCTACGTTTGTACCCATGTTTCCAGATTCTGACTGTTAGTATGAATCCTTTGTCGAAGTGTACGAAAAAGGACCACTTTAGCTACACATAACTAATAGCCCTAACAACAAAAGTGGCTGCCAATATCTTTAGACCTGCGGTTAGTTGAACAAGAAAAGAGCTGCAAAAAACCAGATCTATGCATGGAAAGACATTAAGTAGTAAAAACAAGGGTTTGATCCATATACCAATAGACAAGACAAGAACAATTTTTGAAAGAATTTTTGTATTAATTGGGCACCTGGGAGGAAAAAAAGAAGGCGTATCCAATTCTCCTCAGTGGGATGGGTTCTTGGAAGTCCTCAACACTTCAGATCTAAGATTTCTCTCTCTTGTTGGTGTAGAAAACCCAATGCAAAGAAAAGAGCTCAATGGGAGCTCACACAGCAAATGATGGGAAAATGTGACCAAGTGTATAGATCCAGAGTGATCTAATAGGCAACAAAAGGTGAAGAATGGTAGGAAAAACCCTCCTATTTATAACAAAATATTGGGTCATTCTAGATCTTGGTGCATGATTAAAATAATGTTAACCAAATCTAGATCCACCTTTTATGGAATATTTCATTATATTTGTTGGAGGGAAAAAGGTATTTGACTTGGGTCAAATCCCTTGATTTGTCAAAAATAAATAAATAAATGATTTATTTATCTTTTTAAGGAAGCGGTTAGAAGATAATCAAATAAATAATGATTTATTTAATTATTTGTGGGTGATTTAGTCATATTTAACAAGGAATATTATCTAAATAAGATTTAAATAATTATTCCTAGAAAATAATAAGATAAATAAAGGTTTATCTAATTAATTTATTTGTTTTTGGGTTAAACATGACTGGGAATAATAATTAAAGTATGGTTTAATTAATTATTCCATGAGGAAAATCAAACAAATATAGGTTTGTTTAATATTTCCTTTTGGGGTTTTCTGTTTAGACCATAAACAACCTAATAAATGTGGTTTATTAAGTTATTTAACATAGTGAAGGCAATTTTACTTAGGGTAAAATTGGTCTTACATGGTGTACTTGAGTCCATCTAATGATAATAGGTTAGATGACCAAAAAATGGTGTAACAGATTGCCCCCCAGCGTGCGAGTGTCAGGAGCAAATCGTATGACCGAAGTACGTTGTAAGAACTCAATCACCAGACAACAAAAGGGAAGTTAGAGAGAGAAATGCAAGGTAGATAGTGTGTTGAAGAACTAGACCCTGAGGAGACGAGACTCGCAGGTGCAACAAGTCTCTTTTTATGAGAGGGTACCTGTGCTGAAGGCGGCGGGGGAGGCATACCTATGCCCGCCGAGACAAAGTACAAAAGAATAGTGTGTCCAATAAACAAGGGACCGAACCATAAAGTACAGCCGGCATAATCATGAGCTAGATAAAAATACAATGAGGAATCCCACATACATGCTGTGCCTGGGATAACAACCAAGACTAATACAATAATATCTGAGTACATGAGATACAAATACAACCCAAATGCTCCCTGGAAATGGGGAAGGGCTCACAAAATCTGACTGATACATGCAAATCAAAGAGGTGCTGCAAGTGGCTAAGGCCAACATCATCAAATATCTGGAGCTGCATCGAAGGCTACAAGGAGGAGGTCATCCGGGCATGTGGGGGGCTACCTGCAGGGCCACCCCCTCATGAGGGTTGAGACATCTCACACACACCCGAGAATCATCAAGAGCTGCTGCTGGATCGCTGGACCATCAAGTATACGGATCTCGATCATGCTGAAAGGAGCTGGAGAAACAATCAAGTCAAAGGGCAAGGAGAGGTCCCTTTGCCTGATCCGAGGCACCAAACAAGAGTGGAAGCTGGAACCAAGGTACACCGCCCTCTAGACCTGGCTTCTGGAATGAATGAGCTGATGTCGACAGAAGGAGGTCCGCCATAGGTGAGGCAATGAGATACCCTCAACTAAGGCACGAGAGAAAATAGTAGAGCGACGGACAGACTGACACTAATGATGATAGTGAAATGGAAAGGATTGAGTGGCGAATGGACGACTTCCCTTGTTAGAGCATAAAGGGCATGAATGACATGGCAGCGACTGACACAATATCATAAGGGATAGGGGACAGTGGGATTGAAGGTCATAATGTGCGACACAAGAGAGAGACCAAGCAATGAAGGATGGAGGGCTATAGCGGGGTACAAAGAGACTCGGGATAGACTCCATGAATGCGATGATGACTCAACTTGGATGCTCTAAACAAGGGCGACTCAATGGTGCTTCCACACAGTAAAGGCCCAATGGGGGACCATGAAAACATGAGTACAAGATGGTAACTAATGATGAAAATCGACATAATCAAAGACAGGTAAGGAGGCAAAATGGTGCCCCAAGTACAAGTGTCGTAAGTGAGGAAATTCGATTTTAAGGAGAGGTGAAGTGACCCTTCTTGGACAAAATGTGTCCTGGTGAAGTATCAAATCACAAAAAACTAACAGATACCCATTTGAAGGCTCGGTGAGAGCTTTCCAACGGTGCAGATGGTTTGTCAAACAGGGCTACGGTATGGTTGCAGCAGTCGAAAGAAGAAACAAGGGTTCTCTTTTAATAAGGAAATTTTCCCTCCAAATTCACTCATTTGCTATTGTTGCTGTGGTGAAGTTAGAGAGGAGAGAAGGCCCTAAATCTTGCGGCGAGCGTAGCGGACAAACCGACCGTTGGAATCGAGATCCGTCAGTTGCAAGTAAGAGGCCTAACCTTACTCTTTCATTTTGATGGATTGAAAGTTCAGTTTAGGGCCCAAAATCTCAGAAACATACCCTCCTTCATCTCTACGGCCGGGTTGCATTTTTTGGGCCAAAAAGTGTGACTTGGGAAGCAGGTTTCAGGGAAAAAACTGCGACCTATCCCAGAATTGGGCAGAAAAATGCGACCTGGGAGATGAGGGGGTTTTGGTGCTGTTTAATGGCTGAAAGTTGGGTTTTTGTGTTTGGTTATGGTATTCCCAATCTGTATGCTGACAAAGATGATGTTTTTGTGCAGGTATGGTAGATTTATAGGTTAAATGGAGAGAGAGAGACCTGGGTACATTATGGGCAGAGATCCAGGCAGATCAGGGTGTCCGTCGTGTGTTGGCCAGGTTTGGGGTTCTAATGTTTTTGGAGAACCCTTTGATGAGAGCAGGAGAGCCTTTGTTGGCCCGGATTATCAGTTACTGGGATCCAAAGCATGAGGTCTTTGTAGTGCAGGGGCACAGGATCGAACTGACAGTCCAGGATGTGTATTTCCTGACAGGTCTCCCGCCACTGGGGATGGTGGGAAACACGCAGCCAGTATTACCGTGGGGGCAGCATATCATGGAGTTTGTGGAGCGACATTGTCAACCGAGTCTCCAAGTCAAGGGGACTCGGATACCGATCGGGGATCTAGAGAGACTAGAAACCCGTGCAGTGGCCGTAGCTGTGCTGCGTATCCTGGGCAACCAAGCACTCCATCACATCACTGGGGGGCAGATGATGATTATGGAGAGTGTGTTGAGTGGGACCTACTATGGGTGGGCCCAAATGATGCTGGTGTCGCTAAAACGACAGTTTTCACTCTGCAAGCGGCAAGTGAACCACGATTGCTCGTATGGGACTTTATTGTGCACCTTCTTCTTTGAGAAGATCCCGACCTTGCAGCCTCGTATACAGCTTCCAGATGGGGGCCCGAGAGAGCCTAGGATGCGCCGGTGGAGGCAGCTACTGTGCAGAGGAGGAGGAGGGGTGGTCGGGCGAGTGTTTCGACCTGAGTTTTTTGCCCATTGGGATCAGATGCCGTTATACATAGACGACTATCCCTATAGTGGGATGAGTTATTGTGGAGATCCGGACCTGCCACTTCCGCCTGGTCGAGTATGGGGGCTCGATGGTAAGTGACAGATTGCTATTCTTGTATGGGCATGTTAAAGTTTTTGAATAGTAGCTAGGGTACTGATTCATGTATTTTTGGTATGCAGATATAGCTCCGGTAAAGCCGGCTGGATATATGGGACGATCGGCAGCATCTGGAGCTGCAGGTCCGAGGGGGTCGAGAGCAGTGCATAATGAGGATGCGGCCGCCCTTCTGGAGGACATCCGCCGTATATGCGAAAGGTTTCTGACCGGAGTATCAGAGCGCGGGTGGCAGGACTTAGACGACCAGTACATAGAGCCATGTATTGGTCTACCCTCGGAATGGCGAGGTGTCATGCGGCGCATGGCGATGGCCGGTCGGGGGATGCATGATCTCGGTGGCTGGGGCGGAGCCATTGGCTCAGGATCCACCAGATAGTGAGTAGGTGTGGGGCATGTGGTGCCCCTGGGCAGGGCGGTGGGTTTTGGGTTTGATTTTGTTTAACTCGCATGGGCTGTCTACCTGTCGAGTAGATGGACTCTAAACACATGTTTTGCGACACATATTATGGATATGCATATTTTTTAATGATTATGAATGTTATTGTCTTGTATAAAATGTGTGTGATAAATGCCAATCTAGAACATGGTTTGTAATGCTATCTACATAGTGATTTTGTTCTCGAGGTACATGGTTGAAAGTTATGGTTTCAAATTCACGTATCAAGATTTTCACTCGTAAATATCGTCTAAACAGCACAGGGTTATGCACACGATAAACACCATTTAGTTGCATGACAAGAAGTAGGGAATCCAAACGAACGTGCAGATGGAGGATGCCATGAAAGAGGGCATCGGCTAAGAGACCACGCACTGCATCATATTCGGCCTGATTGTTGGTGGAAGTACCAATGCAGACCCTGTTTGAGCGGACAAGGGCGTGCAAGGGGGTGAAAATGGCCCAACCTGCCGAGGCTAGATTCTGGGAGTAACGACTTGCACCATCGGCGTAATCGATAAAGGGTGGGGATGGCAGGTCATGCGGAATGGTGTTACAAGACAACAAATGAGAGGAGGAGATACAATGACGGCAGCATGAGTGTACAGAAGACATCGAGCGGCAACTGCGGGAGGGAGTGCAAGGAGCAGGATGACAGTGACCCATATACAAACTAGAGGGTGGTATATGAGGGCTATCGGAAGTATGGCGAGGACTCGGGCTGCGGAGGTCAACCGAGATCCGGGTGGAGTGATCTCGTGTATGGGTAGAAAAGAGGGGGTTAGGCGAAACAACAGGGGAGGATGCAGGGGGACTAGGCTCCAAGGGTCTCACAAAGGAGGAGAGGTAAATAATGGTCGTAGTGGACTCTGTCATCTGAACATCAGGGGGGGGAATGTCGATGGGAGCGGGGGGATCCTCAGGCTGGCCCGAAGCATACTACACGAGTATGGGAGAGGCAGATTGATTTTGTTCAACCTCATACTCTCGGACTACCTCTAAAGAGGTGCGGTAATGTGTCAGGTGAGGACAATGGTGGGAGTAATGGCCATGAACACCGCACAAAGCACAGGGTTTGTTGGTGCGGAGAGTCTTGGGGTTCTTGGTTATGGACGAAGAAGGAATGGAAGCTTCAGGGACCGTAGACTCAGGGAACGCGACTTTAACCATGGGCTGAATACGGGGTAACTCGGGACAAGCATGGATGGCATGACCGACGACATCACACAAGGCACAAGGCTTTGCGGGCGGAGGAGGGGCCGGGTTAGTCGTGGTGGTCTTATCTTTGGGTGCCCCCTTGCGAGCTTTTCCTTTCTTCCCTAGAGCCGTCACAACAGGAGAAGGTTCCTGTGGAGGTTTTGGGGGCACAGTGGCAACGGAGGAAGCAAGGGGGACCGGTTGAACCGGTGTCAAAGCCATGTAGGGTTTGGGGTGACCAGGAGGGGTAGCGGCTGGAGGATCAAGGTACCAGACCGGTATGCCCAAGGTCAGGTTAGGGAGAGAGAGGGTGGCCATGACGGGGATAGAATATACTTCGGGAGGGGGAGCCAGGAAAGGTATCTGCCCAGCAGGGTAATGACCAGGAGGGACGGCTCCAAGATGGTTAAGGCCTGGGGGAACCGATCCAGGAGGATAAAGGGGTTCAGGGATACCAGCTGTAGGGGGAGGGCCAGAAGGAGGAGGTCCGGCTGGCTAAAATGAATGGCTAGGAGCGGGTTGCAGAGGGTGAGGGGGAGGTTGCTGACTAGCCGAAGCAGGCCGCTTAAGGGCAGCCTGAGATGATTGCATCATGCAAACATTCGATAAGCTGGGATCAGTGATAGGAGGAGGAAGACCAGGGAAGGTTCCAAGCAAAGAGGAATCTTTGTAGACGCCGGGGGAGACACTGGTCAAGGAGTTGACGGTTTGCTTGTTGGTTACAGAAGAGATGGTCGTCTCAGGTGAGGTCTGAGATTTTGGCTCATGATATTTCAACTAGTCAATGGTGACTATCTTTCCATTATGGGGGAAAGACATCTTGCGGAAAACTGCGGATGGGACAACAGACATAGGATAGGTGTAGCTTCGCCCCAATAGAATGTTGTATTCTAGCGGGGCGTCTATGACTTCGACGTCAACGCAAACAGTATTAACGGCGAGGGTGATAGGACAATTACGAAACAGGCCAATGGGATGGGAGGCATGGCTGTCCCACGCTCGAAGGGTGTTGGGGCCCTTGTTTTTGTTTAAGTTTTGAATTTTGAACTTGGACTCTTTTTGAGGCAGCCTGAGACGATTGCATCATGCAAACATTCGATGAGCTGGGATCGGTGACAGGAGGGGGGGGAAGGTTAGGGAAAGTTCCAAGCAGGGAGGAATCTTGTAGACGCCAGGAGAGACACTGGTCAAGGAATCGACGGTTTTCTTGTTGGCTACAGAAGATATGGTCGTCTCAGGTGAGGTCTGAGATTTTGGCTCATGATATGTCAACTGGTCAATGGTGACTATCTTTCCATTATGAGGGAAAGACATCTTGCAAAAAACCACGGATGGGACAGCAGAAATAGCATAGGTGTAGCTCTGTCCCAAGAGAATGTTGTAATCTAGAGGGGCGTCAATGACTTCGACGTCAACGCAAACAGTCTTGCCCGCAAGAGTGATAGGAAAATTACGGAAGAGGCCAATGGGCTAGGAGACGTGGCCATCTCACGCTCGAAGGGTGATCGTGGAAGGGGCCAACTCAGGAGATCCGAGTTGCTTCCAAACCAAAGCGGACATCACGCAGGTGGATGCCCCCTCATCAATTATACACCGGGAAACGGTAGCGTTCCGGATTTTGACTGGGATTTGGAAGGCGACGGAAGCAGGAAGAGGAGGATGTTCTGATTGATGGGCGTCGAAAACAATCATTTGGTCATCAGCAGGATCTATAGCACCCATGGCAGATAGCAGAGCCTTCTTTTGGGAAGGGCACGACTAGAGGAGTTCAGATTAGCCAGAGGAAATGGAGGTAAGGGTGCTTCGTCTGTCTGCTATGCTATCACAAATTAGCAACTCGTAGGAGTAGCGTTTCGACGTAATGTTCCCTTAGGAATCTTGGTATGAACCTCAAATTTGGGTTGAGGGATATGTAAGGGGCCACTGGATGTCGAAAGAGGCTCTGTAGAACCTGAAGAAGGAGGCTCGGGGGCAGACTGAGCAGGAGGCTTGGAGTATGGCGAGACCGAGTTTGAAGGTGAAGGTCGATGGTTGGGAATGGATCAGAGTTCATCATGAGGATCTGGTAATCGGAAGAACTAGAAATGGAAGGTGGAGTGGAGACCCGCCTGTTAGGTGGTTGGGTAGCCATGAATCCTTGCTGAGGGAAAGGATCAGTAAACACAGCTGGTTGAGTAGAGGCCACATTAGGGGGAGCATGAGGGGAGGCATGTTGTCCTCGCAATGTGGCTTGAGACTCCCACATCTTCTGCATCTGTGGTAAAAGGGGACAATCGTGGGTGTAATGACCGTAAACACTGCAACACGAACAAGGCTTGTTAGTACGAAGAGGCCTGTCCGGCATGGGCTGAGTGCCCTGTTGCTGGTTAGCAGTGTTAGGGTCAAAACCTTGAGGATTGGGTCCACGAGTACTAGGGGCAGATTGATTTGGATTGCTTCTCTGCCTTCTTTGAGAAGAAGGGGGATTAGTCGCACCCTGCTGTGCAAATACTTGCCCTGAAGGGGGCTGTAGGTGTTGTTTTTGGGGTTGAGGAGGCAAGGGAGGTGGAAGCGCATATGCTGGAAGAGCTGGCATACCAGGTGGCAGATAAGGGTAATGGTTAGGTTGGACAACATTGAGGTAAGCAGGAGATGGGAAAAAGGAGGAGGCATGCCGTATCCTGGATACATGCTACCGGGAGGGGGAAGAGTGCTAGAGGTGTTGGCCCCTCCGAGAGGGAGGCCGTAGCCCATAGGAGGTTGAGCATACAGATGGGAAAGGGCTCCAACGATACCATCGACGGAATGAGATGCCCCTGGGGCGTTAGCGCCACCAGGCCTGGGGAGGTCAGGAAGGACGGTATAAACATAACCAGACTGGGCGAAGATCAGGTCATATTTCAAGGCTATTTGGAGGGCGGCTTCTTCGGTTTGAGGGAAATGGGAGGCGACATCTTTGCCAATGGGAGCTAAGAGAGAGCGAAGGAACCAGTCCATATAGATCCGATCTTTGAAGGGGGGAGCTTGACATAAGCTGCGTCTTCGTCGCCATTCTTGAACATGGGTAGAAAGGCAGGTCGAAGATGTTTGCTTAAAGGAAGTCAAGAGCTCCGTACCGGTATCGTATCGGAGAGGGAGCTGGAAGTAAGATAGAAAGGCTTGGGCAATGGTCACAAAGGTGGTATGGGAAGAGGTGGCTTGGTCAACATACCATTTAGAAGCTTCGCCGGTAAGCATGCATTGGAACAAACGAAGACGGATGGAGTCATCGGTAATGGAATTGGAGAGACACCACATGTGGAAAGATCGGACATGATTGGTTGGATCTTCTCCCGGCAAGGCCTTCGAACTTAGGGATGTCGGAGGAGCTTGGTTGGCATAGCGGACGAACCAACATCGTGGCGGATAGGGTCGTTGATCGAGGCGATTGAAATCGGGGAGGCCGGGAGCTGTGCACGCGGCAAAGTATGGCGAGGTAGTTCTGTGCGGTTCGCAGCTAGTAGTAGTTAAGGTGTTAGGGCCTGGAGCAGCTAGCGTTGGGCACGGACTAGACATAGGTAGAGGTGACGGGGGAGAACCCCGAGGAAGGGAGAAGGAGAGACAGATGAATCGGGAGAGGATCGAGTGCGGACTCGGAGGAGGTGGCTCGAAGACGCGGTGGGGCGGAGCGGTCGATCGGCCACGGAAGCGAGGAGTGAGAAAGGCCAAGAAGTCCGGGAAAGGCGCCTTGGGGGCGCAATGTTGACGGGAAGAAGGAAACCGACAAGGGCAAAAATGGACAGAATCAAGTGAGGTCAAGGGCAGAAAATGTGCAGTGACAATTGATTTTAGAGTCTTTTCCAACCGGTGTTAACCAGGCGCTTCTTCACTTAGGGTCAGTGTGTGGTGTGCGTTAATTTTAATTTTTAAAACCCTTTTCGTTTTGAGAGCAAGAAAAAAGTGTGTTGCGTAACTGAAAATAAATCTGCAGAGAACAGTAGATAATGCTGAAATAACAGAAAATTAACAGCTACTTTTGCATCTATCAAACCCAAGAAGGCGGGTCTCTCAAAACTAATCTAAAAAAAAAGGGAAAAATCTAGGCAAAACACACAGAAAATAGGCCAATAGATCTAAGGTCAAAAGGGATAGGGATCTATAGGATAAAAGCTGCTGAAAAGAGGTGCAGATCACAGCCAAGAGATAGAGGCAAGGTGGATGGAAAAAGGGAGGAAATCAACAAGAACCGGAAAGGAGAGGGAGGAGGTCCTAAAGAGAGGTCCAAACAAAATGACAAGAGGTGATTTGAAAGGAAGAGAGGCTGATTTAAAGGGATCTGAGGAGGAGGTTTCAGATCTGAAAAAGGGAAGGCTGAAACTCTGAAAAAACGGTGGTACAGAAGCATTAAAACTCTTCCACAAAAAGTGGAGGGTACTAAAGCCCTAAGGGACTGGATTCCCACTTATATGAGTAAAAACAGATGAGAACTTGGTCAAAGCGGGCTTACACGGAAACCTGAAAACCACAGCGAAGCTGAGGCACCAAACCCAGAAAAATTGCAGAAAAATCACTGAAAAATTGGCAGGTCGCAGGTTCTGACCTGTTTTCAGTGCAGGTCGCAGAAAAGAGGCTGAAAAGTGTGACCTGGAGGTCCAGGTCGCATTTTTTGGGCTGAAAAGTGCGACCTCCCGTTTCGGTTGTCTCGGCGGCAGATTTTCGGAAAAGTTGTCGTCTCAGTTGCGGCTGATGTCGCTTACCTGCAAAATAGGGCCAGAAACACACGGAAGTTAGAAATTTTAATGTTTTAGGGTATTATGTGAGAAAAAAAACATAAAAATAGGGAAAATATTCAGCTGAGAAGAAACCCTAGGGTCTGAAGTAGCTGGATATGCAGTAATATGAAAAACGACAGCGATCGTAATTTAAAACCCGTGTGGAGTCGCCATTTGTTAGTATGAATCCTTTGTCGAAGTGTATGAAAAAGGACCACTTTAGCTACGCATAACTAATAGCCCTAACAACAAATGTGGCTGCCAATATCTTCAGATCTGCAGTTAGTTGAACAAGAAAAGTGCTGCAAAAAACCAGATCTATACATGGAAAGACATTAAGCAGTAAAAACAAGGGTTTGCTCCATATACCAATAGACAAGACAAGAACGATTTTTGAAAGAATTTTTTTATTAATTGGGCACCTAGGAGGAAAACAAGAAGGCGTATCCAATTCTCCTCAGTGGGATGGGTTCTTGGAAGTCCTCAGCGCTTCAGATCTAAGATTTCTCTCTCTTGTTGGTGTAGAAAACCCACACAAAGAATGGAACTCAAAGGGAGCTCACACAGCCAAATGATGGAAAAATGTGACCAAGTGTATAGATCCGGAGTGATCTGACAAAACAAAAGGTGAAGAATGATGGGAAAAGCCCTCTCCTATTTATAACAAATAGTGGGTCATTCTAGATCTTGGTGCATGATTAAAATAATGTTAACCAAATCTAGATCCACCTTTATGGAATATTTTATTATATTTTTTGTAGGGAAAAGGTATTTGACTTGGGTCAAATACCTTGATTAATCCAAAAATAAACAAATAAATGATTTATTTAACTTTTTAAGGAAGTGGTTGGAAGATAATCAAATAAATAATGATTTATTTAATTATTTAAGGAAATGGTGCAGAAAGATAATCAAATAAATAATGATTTATTTAATTATTTGTGGGTGATTCAGTCATATTTAACAAGGAATATTATTTAAATAATATTTAAACAATTATTCTTTAGAAAATAATAAGATAAATAATGATTTATCTAATTAATTTCCTTGTTTTGGGTTAAATATAACCAGAAATATTAATTAAACTTCTGTTTAACTAATTATTTCTTGAGGAAAATCAAGCAAATGTATATTTATTTAATATTTCCTTATGGGGTTTCCTGTTTAGACCATAAACAACTTAATAAAGGTGATTTACTAAGTTATTTTCATAGTGAAAGAAATTTTACTTGGGGTAAAATTGGTCTTACATGGTGTACTTGGGTCCATCTAATGATAATAAGTTAGATGACAAAAAATGGTGTAACACCCACCAGAAAATAGAAACTAATTCATCGGGGGCTAGCCAATTCATCAGGGGCTAGTACAAGTGCACCAACAACACCTTTGACCATATCAAAGATGCCTATTGAACCTTTGCCAAAAATGGGTAAGTGACCAACTAGTCGGGAAGGAAACCATTCCAAAGCGACCCATAACTATAACATTGTGGATGATCTATCTTATTATCCCGCTGCCATGTCATTAAGCCTTACTTTCCACATTAGGCGCCATCGAACCTGTTGATTCGCACCTAATGGCTTTCTATTAGACAAAGCCACCCCTAGGCTTCCTTCAATTTTCTACTTCTAGATACCAGTGTCAGTTCAAAATATCACCATTCACCGATGTATCATTGACGAAGGTGCATCCACATGCATCCTATCAAAGAATGTCTAGCAAAATTTAGGGTCTCCCGAACTAGAGCCATTAGACATCACCCTTAGAGCATACAATGGGCGCCCTTCAGCTCCCGTCGGCCTTTACTAAAATTTTCCAGTATGCTTAGCCAGTAAGACGGTCCTTATAGACATTGAAGTCTTGGATGCTCAACTGCATTACAATATACTCCTTTCCAAAAGTTATATGTATGCCATGTCAGCCATAGTCTCCTCCATCTTCCGAAATATGATGTGCCCCCATGAGGATCACATCATTTCTGTCGACCAATTGACATACAGCAAAAAGCGACCCCTAACTAAGACTGATTTCATTCTACCCTATGTAGAAACATCTATCGAGACACTCACACGGTACCAAAAATATGGCCTTGGCTAGTTCAAACCATCGTCTATCCTAGGGTCATTCCTAGGAGATCCCCTTGTTATACTTGAGTCATCACCCGAGGTCACAGAGGCTCCGGTGTGCATGATGTCATCATCCGTCACCGAAGCCAGTCAAGACATGGAGATGAGCAATAATGACACCGATTCCTCGGCCACGGTAGGCTCTCTAGCCTACGTCGCCTCCCAAACTCCTTTCCTCTTCCACCCAACTGGTTTTGTGTCATAACAGGTCATGAAGATGGTGGTCTTACCAAACTTATCATTCAAAATCCTAGTTTGGTAGCTTTTCCCACCTACCACAATGGGATTTTCGCACTTCACCTCTACAGGGTTAATCCCCCTCAATCTTGAGCAAGCCCCAACTATTCAGGAGACTGTCACAAAAAACCCTGTAAGAAAACTCCCATTGCAAAGCCAATGGTTATGAGCAAGAACACCAATAAAAGAGGAAAGAAGGCAGAGAATCCCACCACTCAACATGAATCATTTCCCTATGCCATATGTGGTGTAGTATTCCAACCTACCCACATCTATAGAGAGCTAGAATAATTAAAACCACTCCTTAGCTGTGCGGTAGATATCGCGGAAACAAGTTCCCGTAAAAAGGAACCAGCCATGAAAAATAAAGGCAAGACATTGCGTACCAACCACACATGCGCTATCTGTAGTAATTATGAACACTATTCCCACCATTTCCCAGAGATTCCATGATACATGTATGCCTTACACGCCATTGAGAAATCCTATCAAGAGGATCCCTCCATCTAGTCAGATGGAGATGAACATCACGTCATTCTATACCTGCAAGAGGAATGGCAGTTGCCTGAAAGACTCTCGTTCATCTTCCCCCCTCCTATCATACATTGCGCACTGTGCGATGAATGTGCCACTTCATCGAAGAGTGTTTAGCTATGGAAATCATCCACAGGTGGTATCCAGTAGAACACATTTACTATGTTGGTTTGCAAGGGACGCAATTTACATGTCCTTTATGTGCTAACAACCACATTTTAGAAGAGTGCCATTATATCCCCCAATTTCGCTTAGCACTAGATAGCTTGCGCTCAGCCATAGTCCGCCTCTCCCAAGAAGATGGCTCCAACTTTGAATCCATGAACAACTCGAAAAATCAAGAAGACGTGACGAGTAGATCCATCCTCTTTCTGTCAGATGGAAAACGACTAATCGAGGGACCCTTAGTCACCCCCAACTACCCTCTGCAGAGAATACCAACATGTGCGTTGTGTAACACGCCCAATCATGTGGTCACCACTTACCCTGACTTAGAAGTGCTACGCTGTTGGTACCCAGTTACACTATCAAACGAGGAGGATGGAAACCCCATTTCTGGGATGTTTTGCCTAGTATGTAAGGGCAATCACCATGAGTAGCGCTGTACCTATATCCCGTAAGTACGTCCTCGAATTGACATGATACATCTATTAGAGACAAAATGTCGGGACCTTATCAATCCGGGACCCAACAACCAACATGGAAGGCAGAACGCCCCCAGGAACTTTACTCCATACCCATGTTAGCATAATAGGAAAGTTAGGAAGGGACACCAACCAAGCATGACCCAGGTTCAACCTAGGATAACATGCGCTCTATGTGACCTGATTGGCTACCGGGTCAATCAGTGCAAAGAATTGAAGCACCTTGCAAATAGTTTTCACATAGTCTCTTCCCTTCCACAAAGACATATCTCTAACCAAGAGAAAATCATGCACAACTATTGTTGGATTTTCTCAAACTTTCATCATACAATGAAATGTGACCATCTCCAGAAGCTTAGAGTGGAAAGAGCGACATTAATTCTACACTCCCTAAAAGAGCTAGACATAACCAAGCCAAAAACTCAGAAATGGAAGTATATAACCTCCTCCTCTACTTCTGATCCCTTCTGAGTGTCCACTTCTGAGACTAAGAGTAGTGCTGATTCCTACACAATCTACTCAGTTGACGCATTGGTACCATGCACCATTTGCACCAGCCATAACCATGAACTAGAGGCGTGCCCTCTAATGGAAACATTTAGGCGCCTCTGTACCAGGCACAAATTCCACCTACCAGAAAGTTCTTGTCCTAGCGAGGGATCTAGCCTTGCGCTCATGCAAGCTCCCATCACGGAAATGATTCCCCCACCAAAAATCGACGACACGATACACCATATACGATTCATATCATCATGTATCAAAACTATGACTCAGGTTGTCTGTTCATCTTCCATAAGTGTTAAGACAGCTACAACTATGAGAGTAGTTGTACCTACGACAGTGCAAACCCAATCTGTATGCATTCTGTCAATCGCATCTAGTTCCACCTCGTCGACGATGGAATCCTTTTCATGTCTATCAACTAGCTCCATGCGGACTAAACTTATTTTGCACAACCTTGCGCAGAGTAAATCCCCCTTAGGATCCCTATTCCATTCACATGAGGACATCCTTGAGCCCATGACGGAGTCAGATTATCCATGGGATGCAATGCATCACCACTCGCTTTTTCTCCCACGAAAAACGTTCAGTCCTAACAAGATAGAAGAACAAAAGATTTATGCAATTGAATCAAAATATTTCCTCCCAACATGGAAAGTTGATTGGTTCAAAAAATCCATCCCGGTGCTCGATGCATTCGAGGAAGGAAACACATCAAACATCTCACCTACCGTCAAGGTGAACATATCGCAAAATCCTAGAACGGTCAAAGAAATATCATTGGGGGCAGCATGTTCACCAGAGGAAATAACCTCTTATACCCAATTGCTACAAGAGTATAGAGATATCTTCGCATGGGACTACTAAAAAATGCCTGGGATTAGTCCCACTATCGTAGAGCACAATATTGACTCCTAGCCTGACATACCTCCAATACGACAAAAATAGTGTCAATTGTACCCATCAAAGGCAGAAGCAATAAAATGAGAAATCAACAAGCTTCACAAAGGCCGGTTGATCTACCCCATTGCTTACACATATTGGGTTTCCAACCCCATTCCTATCATGAAAAAACAGGGCACCATATGTGTTTTCACTGATTTTCATGATTTGAACAAAGCCTATCCCAAGGACAATTACCAGACCCCATTCATCGACCAAATCATCGATTCTTGTGGGGGTCATGAGGCCCTATCCTTCATGGATGGATTCTCGTGGTACAATCAAATTCAAATCCATCACACTGACTCGCACAAAACCATGTTCACTATCCTTTGGGGCACATTCGCATACAAGGTAATGCCATTTGGCCTGAAAAATGCAAGAGCCACCTTCCAGAGGGCCATGAATTACATCTTTCATGACTTGGCACAGCTTATCCTAGCCTACTTGGATGACCTAATAGTTTGATCCAAGAAGCGCTCAGACCATCTTAAGGATCTGCGACTGGTATTCCAATGATTATCACAGTAAAAGCTACGCTTGAATCCCCTCAAGTGCATCTTTTGTGTCACAGCAGAAAGACTTTTAGATTTTATCGTGTCCCAGCAAGGAATTCGAGTGGACACCCTCAAGGTCCAAACCATCAAAGAGGTACCTCCACCTCGAATCCTCAGGCAACTACAAAGCTTGCAGGGGAAGGCCAATTTTCTAATACGTTTCGTCCCGGATTATGCCACTTGTGATCAAGGATTCCTGCACCTCCTTCGCTTGGACATCCCATTCAAATGGGATGACAACAAAAAACAAGTGTTTGACGCACTGAAAGACACATTGTCTTCAACACCACTCATCAGTCCCACATACTATAACAAAGATTACATCCTGTATCTATGAGCATCCGAGACCACTTTGGTTGGATTATTGATCCAGGAGGGCCTAGATGGGAAGGAGCACATAATCTACTATGCCAGAAAAACCTGTGTTGTGTAACCAGCTCCAAAAATAGAAGAAAAAGAGATATCAACGCCTTAGAAATAAACCACTTCAAGGGGGAAACCTCCAATACATTACATAAATGAACAATTCTTGGATGATACAATTTACAAAACCTCCTTTCTATATATAGGAGTCCATGAGGCCATAATGTAATCCTAGTGGGCCACAATGTAATCCTAGCCGACCTAACAATAATAATTTAAGGGCACAATAATAACAAAATGGGGTTACAAGGGTACAACAATAACAATAAGGGGTTTACACTAACAATAATAAGGGGCTATACTAGTGATATAGGGACCTAACATGCCCCTCTCCTTCAAAAAAAGTGTTGTCCTCAACACTTGAGTAGCTCTGGGTGCTTCTGTATAAAATTCTCATCCTCCCATGTAGAATCTTCGGTGGGTAAGTTCTTCCACTTGATGAGATACTCTGAAATTGATCGATTCCGTAGCTGTCGAGTTCTTGTTTCCGTGACCGCTTCAGGTTCCAATATGATTTTTCCTTCCTCATCAAGTTCTGGAAATATTGTTTGAACTGAAATATTTTCACCTATAACCTTCTTTAAGCATGAAACATGGAAAACTAGATGCACTCGCGAAGAAGCAGGAAGCTCCAATTTGTATGCCGTAGTACCAATCTTTTGCAACACCTTGTAAGGACCATAGTACTTTGGCGATAATTTATTATCCTTCTTAGCTTGCTTGAGGGACATTTGTTTATATGGTTGTAGCCGTAAAAATACCCAATCTCCTACATCAAAACTTCTCTCGCTGCGATGTTGATCTGCCTGTTGTTTCATTCGATTTTGTGCCAAATTTCGGTTATCCTTTAAGAGTTGGAGAACTTCTTGCTGATGCTCGATGTGATCTTCCACTGCTTGAACCTTCGAATTTTCCCTTAAAGATGATGTGATCGATGGTGGATGATATCCATAAAGTGCCATAAATGTGGTCATTTTTGCTGCAGTATGGAAGGAAGTGTTATACCACCATTCAGCGAGAGGTAACCACTTGACCCATTGTGTTTGTTTATCAGATACAAAACAACGAAGATATCCTTTCAAACATTTATTTACTATCTCAGTTTGACCATCAGATTGAGGATGATAAGATGAGCTATGAGCTAATTGAGTACCCAAACAAGAAAATAACTCAGTCCAAAAATTTCCAGTAAAAATGGGATCTCTGTCGCTCACAATAACCCTTGGGCTTCCATGTAGCTTTTGAATTCTGTCCATAAATGTAGTAGAAAATGTACTTGCTTTAAATGGATGAGATAATGCACAAAAGTGTGCATACTTGGTAACTCTATCAACTACCACCATGATGACACTCTTTCCTTCGGACTTAGGTAAACCTGTGATAAAATCCATTGAAATCTCCTCCCAACGTTGACTTGGAATGGATAAAGGTTGTAGAAGTCCTGGAGTCTTAATTGTTTCCACTTTATTCTGCTGGCAAACCAAACATTCCGCCACAAACTTTCGAATATCAGATTTAAGGCCATCCCAAAAAAATTCTTTCTTCACCCTGTGGTAAGTTTTTAAAAATCCTGAGTGTCCTCCTAAAGGAGAAGTGTGCAATTCCGGAAGAATATTTTGTTTTAGTTGGGAATTCTTACAAAGATATAAGCGATCTTTGTACCATAAGGAATCATTTTTCCAACTAAATGTATCAGATGTACTAGGATCTTGCTGCAACTTTTGAATGAGTGTCCATACATCTTTGTCCTTCTTCCATTCATCTCTTGCTTCAATTATCTAATCTGGTTGGATAATAGAAATGGCACAAAGCAATGCTTCCACCTCTTCATTCTTTCTTGAGAGTGCATCTGCAACAACATTAAGCTTTCCTTTTTTGTAGATTATTTCAAAGTCATAACCCAACATCTTTATGACCCATTTTTGTTGCTCTTCTGATGATAGTCTTTGTTCCAAAAAGTGTTTAAGACTATCATGATCAGTTTTTACCTTGAAGTGTCTTCCCATTAGGTAAGTTCGCCATTTCTTTAGTGCATGTAGTATTGCTAGCATTTCCTTCTCATAAATAGGTTTCTGTAAATACTTTCCTTTGATTGGACGACTTTCAAAAGCAATGGGTCTTCCTTCCTGCATTAAAACCGCACCAATTCCATTTCGCAAAGCATCACATTCCACAATAAAGGTTTTTGTGAAGTCTGGTGTAGCTAAGACCGGTGCTAGGCACATTGCCTCTTTAAGACATTCAAAGGCCTTAGTTGCTTCAGGAGTCCATGAAAATGCATCTTTCTTCAATAATGTTGTTAGAGGTGATGCTATTCTCCCATAATTCTTAACAAACTTGCGATAATACCCTGTTAACTCGAGAAATCCTCGCAATTTCTTTATGGTTGTGGGGACTTTCCATTCCTTAATGGCTTTAATTTTGTTAGGGTCTACCTTAACACCCTCGTGAGATACAATATGACCCAGATATTCCACCTCTTGTACTCCAAAGAAACATTTGGATGTTTTTGTATATAATTGTTTCTCTTGCAATAGTTTGAGCACCCTGTCAACATGTTCAACATGATCCTTCCAAGACCTGCTGTAGATTAGTATATCATCAAAAAATACTAGCACAAATTTTCTAAGGAAGGGTTTGAAAATCGAATTCATCAACCCTTGAAATGTAGAAGGTGCATTGGTAAGGCCAAAAGGCATGACCAAAAATTCATAATGACCCTCATGAGTTCGAAATGTTGTTATTGGAATATCTTCAATCTTCATTCTAATTTGATGATATCCTGAACGAAGATCCAACTTGGTAAAATAAATTGCTCCATGTAATTCATCCAATAATTCATCAATCACAGGAATGGGAAATTTATCTTTAATGGTGAGCTTATTGAGCTCCCTATAATCCGGACACATTCGCCATGATTCATCCTTCTTGTGTACCAATACTACAGGAGCAGAGAAAGAACTTTGACTAGGTTGAATTATACCCGCCTCTAACATTTCTGCAATCATACGTTCAATTTCGCTCTTTTGGACGTAAGGATATCTATAAGGCCTGATGTTTGGAGGAATACTTCCTAGAATGAAATGAATAGCATGATCATGATCACGAATAGGTGGCAGTCCTTTGGGAGTTTCAAACACCTTGGAATGATTGTCCAAGACTTGTTGGAGATCTGCAGAAATAGATGATTTTGATGTTGGAACTTCTAGTGAGCATAATTGTGCAATTACGCCTCGTTGTTCTTTCTTTAGAAGCTTTGTCATGACATTAGAGCTTATTATCCTTCACGGCTTCCCTTCAATACCCCGTAATTCGACTTCCTTTCCTTCTGAAAAAAATTTCAAGAAAAGTTCTTGAAAATTAAAAGCTACCGTCCCCAATGATTGTAACCATTGTACTCCTAGTACAACATCAGCACCTCCCATAGGAATGGAAAGCATTGGACTAGTCAATACATATTCCCCCATGGTTAGCTTGATATTATGGCATTTTCCAGAGAAATTTATAGTTCCTCCATTTGCAACCATCATTTGACATTCTGGTGCTGGGTATAGGAAACAATTTAATTCCTTGGCTACCTTACAATGAATAAAATTATGGGTGCTACCTGAATCAATCAACACTATTACCTTTTTCTTCTTGATATGTCCTTCTATCTTGAGAGTTTGAGAAGTGGTAATTCCTGCCAATGAATTACACGATATGGTCGGACTCATTTCTTCCTCTTCTAGGGCTGGTTCTAGGTGTATATCCTCTTCTTGTTCATTTTCTTCTTCCTCTTCACAATCTATGTAAAATAATTTCTTCTCAGCACACTTATGACCTTTAGTGTATTTGCTATCACAACTGTAGCAAAGCCCTTTTTCTCCTTTTTCTTCCAATTTTTGTGGTGTCAACCTTGTAGGTTGTGGAAATCTAGGCGTAGCAACACTTCCTTCTTTATAGAATTGAGTGGTAGGCTTCCTTGTCGCCATAATTTTACATTCAACTTTTCTTGCCAACCTGAATGCCTTCTCCAATGAATCAGGTTCTAGAACGCGAACTTCATGTTGGATGTTATCTTTTAAAGTGCCTATGAAGAGATCAATCCTGTGTTCCTATGGAATATCAGTTACCCTTATGTTCAATTTTTGGAAGTCCTCAATGTGCTGCCCCACTAAACCCTTTTGTTTGAGATTTATCAATTGGCTAAAGAAGGTGTTGCTCTTTGTATCCTCATAATGTGCTATCATTTCCTCCGTAAAAATTGACCAAGTGACAATTTTTTTACGGGAGCAAAGCCATCGATACCATGCAAATGTATTTTGTTCTAAATGTAAAGTTGCAATGCGTACCTTTTGTGTGTTTTTCACATTATGGAGATCAAAATATTGCTCCATCTGTAGTATCCATGTTACAGGATCCTTTCCATCAAACTTCCTCATATCCATTTTGGAATATGGTGGTTCTTCCCGCCAACATTAGAGTTTATGAAATCACGATTAACATTTATTTTGTTCTCATCATGAGGTTCTTCTACTATCTTTTCACCATTAGGAAACCTTTCTTATATCAACTTTGTTAAACCTTCGATGTCTGCTTTTAGATCATTCTTCATGTTTTCCATGTTGTCTTTCATGTCATCCATCTTAGCTTCCATGCCAGCTTCCATGCCATCCATCTTAGCTTCCACGCCTTTCTTCAAACCATCCATCTTCTCTTCCATGCCTTTCTTCAAAACTTCCATTTCATTTTTTTTTGCTCTTTGCGAGAGTGAAATTTGTTGCACTTGCTCTTGTAATTTTGATAGATCATGTTGCAATTCTTCATCTTCATGAGTCATAGTAGAGCCTTCTGAAGGCTTAATGGGTGTTGAATTATTTTTATAGGGCATCTTTTAAAACCAAATACTGCTATATATTCTACAATATGCCCTTGGAATCAATTCAAATTGATTCTTCAAAGAAGACTCATGCAATTTGGAAAGAAAAAAATATACACACCTTTTTCTTGCTTTTGAGGAACTCGATATTGAAATTAGATTATCTCTATGATTGTAGCACTTCAATATTTGAGTTTCAGTATCAATGTAGCCCTCTGAATTATCTTTCGAATGCCATAGGTCTGACCCGATTTGGATTCTCCAAGACAAAGTTGTGTCCAATCTCCCACAATGACCTAATTCTGGACTGGTTCAGTAGATTGAACTTGTATGACTTGCCACGTGTCATTGTTTCGTTCTTTGTCTATGAAATTGATAGCCAAGAAACTACAGTCTGTGTACTTGCAACCAATTTTTACGGAACTCCAATCCAATGCCCAGAGAGAGAGTTATTGAACTTTTCCCACGATCACCTCTTTGAGATGAAATTCAGGAGCCTGAAAAAGCACTACCTTCTGGATCATATCTCTAAAATATTGCGAACCAAGATGCGAAATTTTTGACAAGCTTCCCTCCAATTTGACTTCGTACCTAAATATTTAGATTACGGGCCTTCATGAAAAAAAAACATTATAAGCGAAATTCCACGATGACACAGTTTAGTAACACGAGAAAAGACTAGCCCTGAGATCATATCTCAAAGAAAATATTGCGAACCAAACTCAAATTTTTTTGACAATGTTCCTCAGGATTTCGGCTTCGCACCCTAAAAATTTCATCTTCTGAAACTTCGTAGAAAAAAAGTTATAGCGAAAATGCCACGATGACCTGTTTGGAGCAGCGAAACCCTAGAATCCAAAGCTCTGATACCAAATGTTGTGTAACCAGCTTCAAAAATAGAAGAAAAGAGATATCAATGACTTAGAAATAAGCCACTTCGAGGGGGAAACCTCCAATACATTACATAAATGCACAATTCTTGGATGATACAATTTACAAAACCTCCTTTCTATATATAGGAGTCCATGGGGCCATAATGTAATCCTAGTGGGCCACAATGTAATCCTAGCCGACCTAACAATAATAATTTAAGGGAAAAATAATAACAAAATAGGGGTTACAAGGGTACAATAATAACAATAAGGGGGTTACACTAACAACAATAAGGGACTATACTAGTAATATAGGGACCTAACACCTTATCGAGGCCCAACATTAAGATATGAACCGAAAGACTTCCTTAGCACTAATTCATGTATTCCAAAAAATCTTTGCCACTACATCATCTTAAAAACCACTATGGTCATTGCAGATATTAATCCCATCAAATATCTTCTCACGCGGTGCCTAATGAAACACAAATACTCCCGTTGGATAATCATTCTCCAATAATACGACCTACCATTTCACTCCCTCAAGAGAAAAAAGGTGTTAATGTAAGAAGAATTCATTACGGACCTCCCAAGTCATATCAAAGGATCACCAATAAATGATTCTCTACTAGACGAACATCTCTTCTTCGTAGCAACCGATGACCCTTGGTGAGGAGATATTCTCCTCTTCTTACGAACCCAAAATTTTAGACCTCATCTCACTCGAGACAACCGTCGGCACATTCACCATCAGGCCCCCAGATAATTCCTTATGGGAGATGTCTTATACTGATAGGGCATCAACACCATTTTACATCGATGCCTTACTCACGACCAAGAGGAAGAAGCCCTTAATGACTTCCATGGCAGATCTTGCAGTGGCCACCTCTCCGGGATGGCCACTGCCCAAAAAGTCCTACGAGCAGGATATTTTTGGCCCACTTTGTTTCACGACTTCATTACAGTAGCCAAGAGGTGCGAGAAATGTCAGTGCTTCACTCATAAGGAAAGAGCCCCTCCCTCTCCCCTGCACCCTGTCATCGTCACTCGTCCCTTTTGAAAATGGGGGATCGAATTCATGACTTGCAACCTTGCATTGTCGGGAAATCACAAAAAAATGATCGTGGCTATCGATTATTTCACCAAGTGGGCAGAGGCTATTCCCACATACGAAAACACCGTAGAAAATGCCACACAGTTTATGTTTACTCATGTTATTGCCTGGTTTGGCATTCCCAAGGAGTTAGTCTTCGACCATGGGAAACACTTCAAAAACGAAGTTCTCCAGGAGCTATCTCTCCATCTCGGATTCACCCATGAATTAGCATCACCATACTACCCCCAATCCAATGGACAGGTAAAAGCTATGAATAAGGTCCTCAAAACTATGTTACAGCGCATGGTGAATAACCACAAAACCAACTAGCACCACATGCTTTTCTCTGCCCTGTGGGCATACCGCACAAATGTGAAAACATCCATTGGTTTCAACCCCTTCCACTTTCTCTATGGAGTCGAAGCTATGATTCCCATAGAATGTGAGATCCTGAATTTACATACCGCCCTCAAACTGCTCGATGATAACCAACCTCTAGGAAAAGGTTTCATTAGGGGAATTTTGAGGTCTAAAATGGGCCTCCTAAGAAAAATGTACAACCAAAATAAACTTTATAAGAACCAATAGGATTTAAGATGATGATGTCAACCATGGGGGATGATTCACCATTTTTTAAGTAAAAGGGTAAAAAGATTAAAAAAAATAAAATAATAAAACTACTTTTTTCAACTCATATTTTCAACTTATCTCCAAAGCTTTTTACTCAAATTTCGAATGAGAGTACTTGTTGGATGAAAAATTTAATTCCTCATCCAAGGAGCACCTATGTTGCATACATTTGATGGACACTGCTACATGAAAAATGAGAAATACATTAAAAAGTGTGATTGCAATCACATTTTTCATGTATTTCTCATTTTTAATGTAGCAGGATCCATCGAAAGTATGCAACATGGGTACTCATTGGATGAGGGGGGGTAAATGTTTTTCATCACGCAGGTACTCCCACTCGAAATTTGAGTAAAAAATTTGGGAGATAAGTTGAAAATACGAGTTGAAAAAGTAGTTTTTTCTTTTTTCCCTCTAAAATTTGATGATGTCATCAAATCTTATTTTATTATTTCCACTATTATTTTATAACTTCCTTAGGAGGCCCATTTTATACCTAAACATTCCCCTAATGTGCAAAACTATAATGCGTCGACGAAATCCGATGGTAGTGGCTGCAACACGACGAGGCCCACAAGAAACGAGTAAAAGCACCGAGTGGTAGCCAACCTTTTTATGGAAGATTTTGAATCGAGAGCTTTGGCGACTGCTCCTTTAAAACCCAAGGTTTGGAAGCAGTTTATTGATGACACATTCATCAATTGGTCTCATGGTTGTCTTGAATTAGAGGCTTTCCATCGACACTTGAATAGTCGGTCTGACTCCATCAAGTTCACGATGGAAACTGAAACTGATGGGAACCTTCCTTTCCTGGATGTTCTCATCTCTAGAAATAATAATGGCTCTTTCTCGCACTGTGTGTTTCGGAAAAAGACGCACATGGAGCAGTATTTGCATTCTGATTCTAATCATTTTCCTGCTCAGAAATTTGGATTTTTGAATACTTTAGCTACAAGAGCTCTTAGAATTTCTGATAATGATCATTTAGATGAAGAGAAAGCCCATCTCCTTAAAGTCTTCGAAGATAACGGTTATAGTAGAGTTCAGGGTTTGAAGGCTTTCATGAATGTGAGCAAAGGTCCTAGAATGAATAAGATTAGTGATGATGCTGTTGGTAAAGTTCATTTACCTTTTATTCAAGGTACGACTGATAAGATTGCCTGGATTTTAAGGAAGCATAAGATCTCTTCCTCTTTTAAACCTTTAAACACCATTTGGGGCTCCATTAAATTGGTTAAGGACCAGTTGGACCCTAAAAGCGTGAAAGCTGTTTATTTGATTCCGTGCTCTTGCGGGACTCCCTACATTGGTGAAACTGGTCGGTCGATTAATAAGAGGTTCCAGGAGCATGTTGTAGATATTAGACATGGTAGAACCAAGTCTTCTGCATTAGCTGAGCATGGAGAAAAGACGAAGCATCACATTTTTATGGAGGACGCTAGAATTCTAGCTAGGGTTGACCATTTCCATCACCGGAAATTTAGGGAGGCGATTGAGATTGAGAAGAGGTCCCGCACGTTGAACAGGGATGACGGATGGAAAGTTAGCAGTTGTTGGATTCCATCTCTTCATTCCCTGTAAGGATTCTTTTGTTTTTATGTTTTGGTCGTAATATTTTATTATTTGATTTTAATATTTTACTTATTTATTAATTAAAATAAAATACATTTAATTTTTATTTATTTATTTATTATTATTATTATTATTATTATATTTTTATTTTTTTTATTTTTTTTTATTTTTAAAATTTTAAAAACTGTTTTTATTCATTCATAATTTATTTTTGATTTTATTTTATTTATAAATTATTTATTTTTGTTTAAGACTTTGACTTGAATTCTTTGTTTTATTTTACTTTTTAATGGGTCCTTTTATTCTTTAGTTTTATCTTTATGATTTGGTCCTTTTATTAGTATTATTTTACCATAGTATTTTATTTATTGGTGTATGTATGTTATTTATTTATTTATTAAAATAAAATACTTTATTTTTATTTTTATTTTGTTTTTTTTTTTTTTTTTTTTAATTTATTTTTATTGTATTTTAATTCTTGTTTCTAATTTTATTCATTGATTTTATTTTATTTTTTCTATTTATTTATAATTTATTTATATTGTATGACTTTGACTTGAATATTTTTTCGCTTAATAAACTATTTATATTGTTTATATGGGCGTTAGGTTAGTTGTTTTTTTGGGGGGGGGGTTATTTTATATGAAGGGCTAATTATGTTTTTTGTATTTTTAGTTTTATTTGTGACCGTTTTTAATTTTAAGAATGTGTTAGTTATATTTTTGGATTATTTTATAGTTTTTCTTATATTTTTTACCTTTTTGAACTCTTTGGGTTTTGACCATTGCTTCTCTCTTATTGGTATAAATGAGTATGTCTGATCAGCCAATCCTCATTATCTTGATGATGAACTACAGTTGGTAGTTCGAAACGCGTCGGTTCCAAAAATTCATTATGTGATTTTCCAGAAGATTTATAATTAAAAAGAGTAAAAGCATCGTTCGACTACCACATAAACCCTCGTTCATTCACTGAGGGAGAGTTAGTCCTCCGCTACGATGTCGCAAAATAATCCCTAGGGCCAGGGAAGTTTGAAACTTTTTGGAAGGGGCCCTACATCATAAAACATTGTCTCCTCAAGGGGGCATACATCTTGACAGAGACAGACGGAACATACCTTAGCAACCTTGTCAATGGCCTTTACCTCAATAAATTCTACCCATAAGGGCCGATAAGGCCCACCCCTAGATTCAAAGCACATAGACCAAAAAACCTTAAAATTTTGACGAAAATACTTGTCACAAAATACGCTCTAGTGTCAGAATGGATTATAAACCCGACCATTACTTTGGATTCACCGATGGAGTATTGCGATGGTCTCAGAGTTTAGCAGCTACTGCCTGGGTCATCTACCACCCTAACCGATCACCATTCTGCACCAATGGTGTATGCATCATCTCAGTGACAAACAATCAGGTAGAATATGACGCCCTCATCGGACTTATGTGCGACACCCTTAATCAGGGCATACGCCAAATGCATATCTACCTCGATTCCTAGTTAGTAGTGTGAGGATATGAGGATATGAGGATATGAGGATAAGAGGTTTTTTTTTTGTAAGTAGAAACCATGTGAGGATATGATGAAGAATCACAAATTTGTGAGGGATAGGAAACCTCTTGACAAGAATTCTCGTAGATATTTTTTGTTCCTTGAGAATTTGGTTTATAAGCATCAATAGCATGAGATTTATGGGTAGCAGAAAGCTTAAATCATGTTGGGTATGTGTTATATTCTTTCCACGACTAGCCCCATGTGCTGTACGTTGCGCCGGGCGCAGTAGGGGGGTCACAGGGGGGGCGGCAGCCCCCCCTGTCAGGGTCTAGGGCAGCGCCCTGGCAAAATTTTTTTTGGTATGCGGTCCCATTCATAGGTGGACCCACCCATGTTTTGTGCATGAGTTTGCACATGGTTTTGGGGTACGATGGTTTTCGGCCCCTGGTATTTTGTAGATCCGGTCAAGGGAACTACGGTTATGTTCTAATCCAGGGTTAATGGATTAGGGTTTATGTATGCTTCGGCATGTATGTATATATATGTGTTGTAACACTAAAAGGAATATAATGAAAAATCAAGCTGGTCGTCCCGATTTGGGATCCAAGGGAAAATCTATGTGTTTATCTATTTTATGTTTTATGCTCTCGCTATTGTTTATTTTCTGTTATAAGATTCGTGTGTAGATAATTTCTGTTCAGGGTTAAAACCTACATTTGGTATCAGAGCTATTTTGGCTTCAAGGGGACGCCTTTGTTGTTGAGGGTTTTTTGCTCGGGCCTGTGGTAGACCCTGTGCAGTGGGAGATCTGCGAGATCGATTCTTGCGGTGAAAGAAGATGGCGAGCGGCGGAAAGATAGAGATCGAGAAATTTAATGGTCAGAGTTTTGAGTTGTGGAAGCTCAAGATGGAGGATCTGCTGGTGGATAAAGATCAGTGGATCGCGGTAGATCCGGGTACTAAACCAACGGCAATGTCAGATGAAGACTGGAAGAAACTGGATCGGAAGGCTAAGAGCACAATACGGTTGTGTGTGTCAGATTCAGTATTGTTGAATGTATCTGGGGAAGCTACGATGAAGAATTTGTGGGAAAAACTTGGGACTTTGTACCAATCTAAGTCTCTGGTGAATAAGTTGTTCCTGCGGAAAAAGCTGTATAACCTGAGGATGAAGGATGGAGACTTAGTGACAGAGCATCTGAACGCCTTCAATACCGTGGTAAGTCAGTTGTCATCTATTGATATTAAAATCTCGGATGAAGATAAGTGCATCAGTTTGTTGTGTTCTCTACCAGACTCGTGGGATAGTCTGGTTATTGCAATAGGTAGCAATACAACTACCTTGAATTTTGATGACATTGTCTCAGCCTTGCTGTCGGAGGAAATGAGACGGAGAAATATGGAGGGCTAGAATGGAGATGCCTTATCTGTACAAGGAAGGTCACAAAACAAAAACAAGAATAAGGTTTCGAGTGGGAGATCCAAATCTAGAGGGAGATCTAAATCTCCTGGAAAGTTTGTAAAGGTATGCTGGAAATGCGGAAAGGAAGGGCACTACAAAAAGGAGTGCAGATCTAAAGCTCCTGAGAAAGGAAAGGGATCTGATGATGCTCCTTCTGCGGAGGCAAAAACCACCTCGGATGAAGGTGGGGATGTGTATTTGGCTTCTTCTTCAAATACACATGTAGATCATGAGTCATGGTTGATTGACTCAGGTGCATCCTTTCACTTCACTCCCCATAGGGAGTGGTTCTGTGAGTATGAGAAATATGATGGTGGTGATGTCTTCCTAGGGGATGATAGGAAGGCCAGAATCGTTGGACGTGGAAAGGTCAAGCTGAAGCTGCAAGGTGGGAGGATTAGAACACTTCCTGGTGTTCTGCATATTCCTGCATTGGCCAGAAATCTGATTTCTGTAAGCAAGATGGATGATGCAGGTGTAAAAATAGTGTTCAAGAAAGATGCCTGCAAGATGGTTCGGGGAGCACTGGTATTAATGCGGGGAGTTCGGACTGGAACTCTGTACAAGCTACAAGGTAGCACTGTTATTGATGGGTGTAACAGTTCTATGGTTCTTGAAAGTGGAGCGGAAAGCCTAGCTGTCTCTGGAGAAAAGACCATGCTATGGCATCAAAGGCTTGGACATATTGGAGAGAAGGGCCTTCGGATACTGCATAGAAATGGTATGGTAGAAGGTATGTCTAATTTATCTCTGGATTTCGATTTCTGTGAACATTGTGTATATGGGAAGCAGAATCGGGTGAGTTTTCCTTCTGGTGCTAAGAGGGCGAACAAGATATTAGAACTTGTGCACAGTGATGTGTTTGGACCTGTGTCAGTTCCATCACTGGGAAAGTCTGTGTACTATGTTTCATTCATAGATGACTTCTCAAGGAATACATGGATATATTTATTGAGGAAGAAATCTGAAGTCTTTGACAAATTTAAAGAATTTAAGGCTTTGGTGGAAAACCAGACAGAGAAGAAGATAAAGGCGTTGAGGACAGATAATGGTGGGGAGTTCTGCAAGAAGGAATTTGAAGAGTTCTGTAAGAAGTGTGGTATAGCATGATAGAAGACTACTCCATACACACCTCAGCAAAATGGAGTTGCAGAAAGAATGAATAGAACACTGATGGAAAAGGAAAGAAGCATGCTCAGCGGTACCGGGTTAGGACAAGAATTCTGGGCAGAGGTAGTGGAGACTTCATGTTACTTAGTTAACAGATCACCTTCATCAGCATTGGAGGATAAGACCCCACATGAGGTATGGAATGGTAAGAAACCCTCTCTTTCACATCTAAGGGTATTTGGATGTGATGCATATGTACATGTTCCAAAGAAGAAAAGGACCAAGTTGGATAATAAATCTGAAAGGTGCATCTTTATTGGGTATAAGGATGGTTTAAAGGGTTACAAGCTTTGGAACCCAGAAACAAGGAAGGTTGTGTACAACCGAGATGTGGTGTTTAGAGAAGTGAAAGATGTTTTTAAACATGAATTCCTACCAAAGGAACCTGAGAAGATAGATTTTGAGCTAAAGGAGGATGAATCAGACTCTACAACAGAAGAAGACTCAGAAGATGAAGAGCCACAAACTCCAGCTTTGAGAAGATCAGTTCGGGAAAGAAGGCAACCGGAAAGGTATAGTCCATCTGCTTTCTGTTCAGGTTTTGCCTTAACTATAACTGATGATGAACCCAGAACTGTCAGGGAGGCAGTAGATTCAGAGGATGGAAAACTCTGGAAGGAGGCCATGGTTGATGAAATGGCATCCTTGCACAAAAATGAGGCATGGGATCTGGTGGAGTTGCCGGCTGGAAGGAAGCCCATCGAGAGCAAATGGGTGTTTAAAAAGAAGATGAATGTAGAAGGCAAGGTGGAGAAATACAAAGCTCGGTTGGTAGCAAAAGGTTATTCCCAGGTGCCGGGAATTGATTTTGGTGATATTTTTTCTCCTGTTGCCAAGGTTACTTCTATTAGATTACTTTTATCTGTTGCTGCTGCATTTGATTTTGAGATAGAACAGATGGATGTGAAGACAACATTTATTCATGGGGATCTAGAAGAGGAGATCTACATGAAGCAACCTGAAGGCTTTATGGTGAAGGGTAAGAAAGAACTGGTATGCAGGTTGAAGAAGTCTCTGTATGGGTTAAAACAGTCACCAAGAATGTGGTATCAGAAATTTGATACCTATATACGGGGACTTGGCTTCACCAGAAGCAAGGAGGATCACTGTGTTGATTTTAAATTAATTGGTGACCATGTTATTTATTTGGTCTTGTATGTGGATGATATGTTGTTGATTGGAAATGACAAAGAAATTATCCAAGATTTGAAGACCCAACTGCTCTCCAAATTCAACATGAAGGATCTTGGTGCTGCAAACTATATTTTGGGCATGGAAATTAAGAGAGATTGGGCAAAGAGGAAGCTCTGGTTAAACCAGAGGAAGTATATCGTGACTATATTGCAGAGGTTCAATATGTAGGATAGTAAACCGGTGAAGGTTCCTATTCCTGTAGGTGTAAAGCTGTCTGCTGAACAGTGTCCCAAGACACAAGAAGAAGAGGAGTATATGTCCCGTGTTCCATATGCAAGTGAAGTGGGTAGCTTGATGTATGCAATGGTCTGTACTAGACCAGACATTGCACATGCAGTGGGAGTATTGAGCAGGTTTATGTCAAACCCAGGGAAGGAGCATTGGACAGAAGTGAAGCGGGTTTTCAGATATTTACGTGGCACTAGTGATTATGGCTTGTGCTACCAGGGAAGACCAGGATTGGAAAGAATGTTGGACATTTGTGGTTTTTTTGATGCAGACTGGGCTGGAGATCTGGACCAAAGAAGATCTACAAGTGGGTATGTGTTTAGCCTATTTGGAGGTGCAGTCAGTTGGATGAGTAAAAGACAATCTGTAGTGGCTCTTTCAACTACAGAGGCAGAATACATAGCAGCCACTCATGCAAGCAAGGAAGCAATTTGGTTGCAGAGATTGTGTTCAAGTATGGGGTTGGTACAACAAGCTATAAGGATAGAATGTGATAGCCAAAGTGCAATTTTCTTGGCTAAGAACCCTGCTTATCATTCAAAGACAAAGCACATTGATGTTCAATATCACTTTTTTAGAGATATGGTTGAGGCTAAAAGGGTGTTGCTGGTAAAGGTGGACACTTTGAAGAATGTTACAGATGCATTGACGAAGTCTGTGAGCACTCAAAAGCTCTCTTGGTGTAGAGAAACAATGGGTGTTGAAGAATTGGCCCAATGACTAAGCTCTCCTGTGGCCCCCTGTGGAAAGAAAACAACAAGTGGGAGAATGTTGGGTATGTGTTATATTCTTTCCACGACTAGCCCCATGCGCTATACGTTGCACCAGGTGTAGCAAGGGGGTCACAAGGGGGGAGGCATACCCCACTGTTGGGGTCCGGGGGTAGCGCCCATAATTTTTGTTTTTTGGGAAAATGTCACACCATGTGTTACAGAAAGAGGCTTATGACATGGCCTGGGGTACGACATGCCCCATTTTGTAGATCCGGTCAAGGGAACTACGGTTATGTTCTAATCCAAGGTTAATGGATTGGGGTTTATGTATGCTTTGACATGTATATATATGTGTTGTAACACCAAAAGGAATATAATGGAAAATCAAGTTGGTCGTCCTGATTTGGGATCCAGGGGAAAATCTCTGTGTTTATCTGTTTTATGTTCTATGCTCTCGCTATTGTTTATTTTTTGTTATAAGATTCATGTGTAGATAATTTCTCTTCAGGGTTAAAACATACAAATCGTGGTTGAAGATAAGCTCAGAAAACCTAGGATGATGATGAAGTTGACGTAGGGGAGTTAAAGGTACAATTACATGTATGAAAATATGTGGTTCAAGGATGATTGAATGAAACCTGTACAAAAAGGACATTCTAGTATATTGGTGGTTCCAAAGGACGGTTAACCATGCATTATACTGCATGGTTGTTCCTTTATATGGATATCAACATTTTGGTAATGTTTGTAAATGCTAGGTTGGAAAAAACAAGAAAAGCTATATTTTATAAAGAATCTATTTCTCTATTAGGAGGAGTGTGTTAAAGTTAATGGGAGAAGTGTATTGTTCCAATGCATTGTGAATTGTATCCATGTAGGATGCTTTGTCATAATAAATTGTAGTAAGTTACCCAATTACTATAAATATGAAATTTTAAGATGTGTTTAGAAAGGTATTGGACCTAATAAAAAATATTTCTTCAAAAGAGTTTGAACATTTTGTTTTATTTGCATTTTTCAAACTTATTTATTTTGTGGATAAAGATATACATCAAATTTAATTCCTAAGATCAACTAACAAAAAAATCAAATTTTCAAATAATTACTTATTGCATACCATTAACTAAAAATAATTAACATATCAAAAAAAATTTAAAATCCAATTAAGAAAAACCCTAATATATAAATTTCACAAATTTATTTAAAGTTAAGATAAACAAGATAAAATTTATCAAAAAGCCAACAGGAACTATAATATGTGGTGAGTGAGGAACAAGAATTTTACCAATTATTCAACTATATTTATAAATTAAAGATGTTAGTAGTTTTCTTATTACACTTTTTATAATTTTATAATTAAATAAAAGAGCTTATAAAAATTACGGTTAATAGACATAAATTTATAATAAACATTAAAACACTTATTTAATGATATATGTTATATTGTAGATATTATAAAATTATTGAAATTAATTAAATATAACTTTATTATTATTATAAATAAGTTAAACATGTATATATTTAAAAATTTATTAGTCATAAAAATTTACTAAAATGAAAAATTTTATCATATAAACATTTACCATATTTAAAAACCATAACTCATTTTATATAACACTCATAACATTATTTTAGCTGGATGAGGTAGGAGCCTGTTGTGGGTTTTAGCCCGTAGAAAATAGACGGGAGTTGGAGCTTCATTGCAAGTTGTAGCTTGCAGAAATTGAGGTAGGATCCTCCTGTAGGTTGGAGCCTAAAGAAAATCAGTGGTGAGAGGGAGTTGGAGCTTTCCTTTTCATCACAACAATAATAAATGTGGTTTTCTCCCTTATGGGTTTCCACTTATATTTGTTTTGTATGTGCATGATGATTATGTGTCGATGTGTTGTTTTAATCTGCTTAATCACTGGTTTTCCACACATTTAGTTTGATGATTCCTGATGTATTATGCTACTTATAAAATGAAGTAGTTAATGGGTGTAAAGAAAAGAGTTTTAATGTCTATGAATGTACTAAACTGATTCAGACCCCCTCTCAGTTTAGCTAAGGGTTCATCAAGCGTCAGTAGCCCAAAAACAACCATATCAAAATAATCCCAAGAAGCAATATCCTAAAAAGAATGGTCCTAAACCAAACAATGGTCTTAAGCAATTTCAGCCGTAAACTGAAAAAGAAACTCACCAAACTGATAAGGCAAATAAAAACAAAGGGAAGAAAACAAATAGAAATTGCAAATTTTGTAATCGTGATGGCCATGTAGAGTCCAAATGTTTTAAGAAGATGGAAGCCTTGGAAGCAGCAATGAAGAAGACCCACATCAATTTCAAGAACTCTTTAACCTCATCTTCAGGAATGGCACTTCAAGCATCAATATCTGGTTATGCATTAAATGTATCTTCTTCTTCTCATTCTCATGAGTGGCTCATTGATTCTGGAGCTTCTTACCACATGGCCAAAACTAAAGCCATGTTTTATTATTTAAATGATTGTAACGCCAAAAATATTTATTTTGGTGATGGTAGATCTCTTAGTGTTGTAGGATCTGGAACCATTCATCTAGATAATGGTTAGTTTAATGATGTATTATGTGTTCCTACCTTGTCCTGCAACCTTCTATCTGTTTATCAGATAACTCATTCAGGTGAAGGGAAAATAATATAATTCTCACCTCATGATGTTGTAATTAAGGACCTAAAAGATCCTGGAAATATTTTAGCTACTGGAATTGCTGATGATTCCACAAGGTTGTATAAGTTTGACAACTTTGGGTCATCATGTCTTCCCTCCATTTTTGTTGCTCATAATGATGAAGTGAGAGAACTTTGTCATGAGCGATTTGGTCACTTGAACTACCGCTCTATTCAAAATATATGTAAATAAAATATGGTGACACGTATTCCTATGGTATCTTTTCGAGATGGTGTTTGTTCCAGATGTGTACTTGGAAAACATCATCGGGATAGTTTTGACAAACATGCCTCTTGGCACGCTTCAACCCCTTTGCATCTTGTGCATAGTGATTTATGTGCTCCACGTCTTATTGTTTCTTTCTCTGGCTGCAAATACTGCTTAAATTTAATTAATGATTTTTCTAGACGCACTTCGGTATACTTCTTAAAACTCAAGAGTGAAGTTTTTAATATGTTCTTGGCCTTTAAGGCCTTTGTTGAGAAACAATTTGGACATCAAATTCTTAAGTCAATGGAGGAGAATATGTTAACGACAAATTTATCAAATTTTTCATTGATCATGGCATTCAATTGCAACATATTGTTCCATATACTCCACAACAAAATGGTGTAGATGAAAGGAATAATCGCACCTTAAAAGGAATGGCTAATTTTAAGCTTCAATCTAAATGACTTAGTCTTAATTTTTGGGCAGAAGCGATTAACTATGAAAATTACATCGTGAATCGCACTCCTACTAAGGTCTTAAAGAATATAACTCCAGAATAATCGTGGAGCTCAATCAAACCAGATGTAAGCCACTTTTGTGTTTTTGGAAGTGAAGCTTGGGCCCATATTCTAGATGTGAAACATAAAGCCTTAGAACCTAAGAGTGAAAAAATCATTTTTGTTCGATATTCTGAAGGCGTAAAAGGATATAGAGTTCTTCAACCAAAATCCAAAAATGTAGTCATTATAAGAGATGTAAAATTTGATGAAAATATATTGGCCTGCAAGCCTAGTTCGGTAGGTCTGCAACCTTTTGCCTGCAAGCCAGATTCCACATATGTGCCACATCTCTCTATCTCTTCTATTTTCGAAAACATTCCTTCTAGTTTGGATCAAAACATCAAGGATGAAAATCCTCCTCTACCTCCTCAAGATATTCCTTCAACTCCACAACTTTCAAGATAAGTTTGCTCTACTCAGGATGTAGTAGGTTCTCTGGAAGGTGACCCTGTAGATCAACAACGTACACATTCTCAGTTTGGAAGAGTCTCTTCCTTATTGGCTCAATTTCTAGAAAATCCTGATCCAGACGCCTTTGAAGAAGCTTCAGGTCATCCATATTTGGATGAAGCTATGAATGAAGAGTATCGTTCCTTATTGGCAAATGATATTTGGGATCTTCTTCCTCTTCCAAAGGGAAGAAAACTTGTGAGATGCAAATGGGTTTACAAAATAAATTTTGCACCAGATGTAAAAGAGGATAGATATAAAGCTCATCTTGTTGCTAAAGGATTTTCACAAGTTGAAGGCATTGACTATACTAAAACCTCCTCCCTTGTTTCCAAAATGAATTCTATTTTCCTTGTTCTTTCCCTTGCTGCCTCCTTTAAATGGGAATTCCATCAGATGGATGTTAAATATGCCTTCTTACATGGAGATATGCATGAAGAAATCAACATGGAACAACCCCCTAGCTTTCTCCAAAACGACTCTAGCCTTGTTTGTTGCTTTAGGAAGTCTCCTTATGGTCTCAAACAAGGCCCTTGGGCTTGGTATGCCAAAATGGACACATTTTTCTTAGATAATGACTATTCTAGGTGTCATTCTTACAACACTGTCTACACCAAGAAAGTGGGTAAGTCCTTCATCATCCTTATTATTTATGTTGATGATCTTATCCTTACTGGTAGTGATCCCAACCATATAAACCATGTGAATTCTAGCCTTAAAAATAAGTTTTAAATGACAGACTTAGGACACTTGAATTATTTCCTTGGTCTTCAAGTCTTGCAATACAAAGAAGGTATTACCCTTTCTCAGTCCAAGTATTCCTCGGATATTCTATGCCACTTTCACATGGAAGATTGTAATCCAGCCCCTTCTCCCTTTCAATCCGGAGTCAAGATTTCAGTCACTTGTACTACCCTGAAGTTGATGCTATCTTATACTGTCAACTTGTTGGTAAAATTTTGTATCTAACCCATACGTGTCCTGACCTTTCCTTTTCCGTTGGTATTTTTTCTCAATTTATGCACCAACCTCATGAAAGTCACTGGAAAATAGCTAAAAGAATACTTCAATATATTTGAGGTACAGTTCAGTTCGACATTCATTACGGTGCAGGAGCATTGCCATTGTTGATTAGTTTCATTGGTTCTGATTGGGCCGGTGACCCTGATGATTGAAAGTCTATTGCAGGATATGTATTCACTGTTGGTTCAAGATGTATTACATGGTCTTGTAAGAAACAAAGTGAAATCTCTCTTTCTTCGGTAGAAGCATAGTATTTTGGTGCAGTTGAAGCCAACAAGGAAGCCATGTGGCTTCTTCAGATCCTGTTTGAATTTGGTCTTCATCAGCAGCATCCAACTACACTTTGGTGTGATAATCAGAGTGCCATTCAGCTATGAAAATATCTAGTTCAACATCAGCGTATGAAACACATTGAGCTTTATATACACTTCATCAGAAAGCTCATTCATGATCATGTTCTTGAAGTGAAATATTGTTCAACAAATGATCAAGTTGTCGATATCTTTACAAAGGCTCTCAGAGAAGTGAAATTTACCAACTTCGATCTATGCTTGGAGTTCAGGAAAGTTATCATTAAGGGGGGATAGGCTCTAATGCCTCCTTCCTTCTTCTATTATGTCACCTTTGTAAATCCTTCAATCCTATCCAAAATTTTTCTTAAGGGGGGATGTTAGGATATTTGGACACATAGTAAATAGTCTCCTTTTGTGTCACCTTTGTAAATCTTTCAATCCTATCCCAAGTTGTTCTTAATGGGGGATGTTAGGATATTACAACACATATGAAATAGTTAAGTATAACTTGGTCTAGTATAGAGTTCGGTAAAGTGAGTTTCTTTACTATGTACAATTGTAACTTATAATCTGACGGTCATGATATGTAGTGATCCGACGGTTCACTCTCTCCTCGGTATTACCAACACTTGATCCATGGCTTAACACTCGATTGGTCCATGATATCTATTTAAAGAGAATGGAGGGTCGTTTGTCCAGTAACCGTTTATGAGAGAAGCTTACATAAATTTTATTTTTTATATTAATAGATTTCCTGAAGTGGCTGCCTTGGTTGAGGCCGTGGACTGTTTCCTCTTTGAGGGTTTTAACCACGTAAAATACTGGTGTACTGATTTGTGATTTGTTTCTAAGCAGTGACCTTTGGTGTTTGATCTAAGGAACTTACCTTGTAAATTCCTACATAGTCAAGGAAATCACAAAGTGAGAAGGTAGTGGCTTAACCTTAGTAATAGTAACAATTAAAAAAAAGTGTTATGGAGCTGAATATTTTTATATGTAAATGGGCATACTATTATAAGACCTAATAAGGCATGTGTACCCTCGAAAATTACTAGTAAATTTGTAGTTAGACCTAAATGATGGGGGCAATGCTAAATTATCGAAAAATTTGGATATAAACTTTGACACTTGTAGGGCCTCGATGTGAGCAGTGAACTTTGACAATTGTATGGCGTCGAGGTGAGTGGTGCGAGCTCACTTGGTCAGTTTGGCTAGATTTAGTCAAAGGAAACCTCAATTCAAGGTTTTAAGGTTAAGAGTTGTGGTTTTAGGTACTTTGTATTGATAGAAAATTAAATATTATTGAGGACTTAGAAACAAAGTTGAATTCATGGTTCTCAAAAACTCTGGAGGAGACTCTATTTTCGTCCTTCAATCCAGGACCCTCAACTGAGTCTACTAATCCAAGGGAAGACTCACTCATTTGGGACCTTAGACAAGCCCATCTGACCTCTTCTCGTTCCCAATGAAGCTAATGTCCCTAAATTAGAGAGGGCTAGGATCTGCCCATTCAAAAATATTCATAAAGTACCACATCATGGACAAACTCCCATCAATTGTTCTCCTACAAAAAGCTATGATGAATAAGGAAAAATACTTGGAGATCTTACTCTATATACACCCAATATGGCATGGCTTCCCAACCAACTCCTTTGGAAATTCAGGTGGACTTGTAGCAATATGGGATCCCACATTTTTCTCCTTACTGGCTTGTAAATTTATTTCAAGCATAATATTGATAGGACATGCTCAGAGATGGAGTACTAGACTTTGAATTCTTATTATGTATGGCCCTTATAGAAATTGTAAGCCCTTATGGGAATTGATTGACAATGTGGGCTTATTGGACATCCACTCGTTAATCGTTGCAAGGGACTTATACTTAACGTTGAATTTGAGTGAATGTTGGGGAAACAGGTCTAATCCATACCCTTTGGCAGAATTCTTTAGAAATCTCTTCAACAGCAAGGCTCTTTGAGAAATTTCTCCTGATCTAATATGTCAAACATGGCGAGATAGTAGGATGGGCATGGACGACATTGCTAAAAGAATTAACAGATTTTTGGTGGACTCTAATTTATCACTTATATTAAAAAGCCTCAAGTCTTGGAATTTATTGTCGGACATATCTAATCATGACGCCATCATCCTGGAATGACTAGATGACCTAGAGGACATTAAAATTTTGTTCAAATTTAACCAGATGTGGGTTAATAGTTAAAATATGACAAAAAAATGTAAATAAGTAATTCTGGGCAAATTTACTTATTACGTCTTGATTGGTTGTATAACGGAATGTAGTTAGAATAACGAAATAGCCCAGGTTAAATAAGATGGCTCGAGTGGCTTGTAAGAATGGAGAATCATTTGATTAATAAGAGTTTCCAATCCCTTGCCCTGTGGTTGTTTCCTTGACACCCTGTCAAGGTTTTACCACGTAAATTATATGTATATACTTATGTGTGTTTATCCTTCAGTTTTTTCATTCAGTTATGAATTGTATTTATTTTTCATTTAATGTTTCCCGAACAACAAGTGGTATTAGAGCCATTCTAAAACAAAGTTAAAATTGTCTGTGGGAGAAGTCTTTGTGGAAGGTTTTCCGTCCACTGAAAAAATGAGGGAGCCGAGAGTTGTTGGGCTACGTGGAAAGAGAAGCCAAAAATCCAACAGGCCATTGCCTCTATCTGCAGAGATTCGGAGAAGTCTGAGTGGAGATTGTAGTCAGAGGGTGGAGCAGCCATTTTGCAGACACGTCGAGAGAAGTCACTGTAAGATTTGTAAGCCGCTAGGAGGGAAGTCGTCGAGCGGAGAGCTGGGGGAGGAGCCATCTAGCCAGCCATTGCCGCCAAGAAAATTGAAATCTGACTATCAAGAAGATAGAATCAAATCCCAAATCGACTACCTGTTGCTGCTTGAGTTGAAGCCTGCGGATGAGAAAGTAAGCCGTTGCTGCCTGAGTTGCTGCCTGTGAATTTTTTCCATGGAAATTAAATCGAGCCCGTTGTTACACCATTTTTTGGTCATCTAACCTATTATCATTAGATGGACCCAAGTACACCATGTAAGACCAATTTTACCCTAAGTAAAATTGCCTTCACTATGTTAAATAACTTAATAAACCACATTTATTAGGTTGTTTATGGTCTAAACGGGAAACCCCAAAAGGAAATATTAAACAAACCTATATTTGTTTGATTTTCCTCATGGAATAATTAATTAAACCATAATTTAATTATTATTCCCAGTCATGTTTAACCCAAAAATAAAGAAATTAATTAGATAAACCTTTATTTATCTTATTATTTTTTAGGAATAATTATTTAAATCTTATTTAGATAATATTCCTTGTTAAATATGACCAAATCACCCACAAATAATTAAATAAATCATTATTTATTTGATTATCCTTCAACCACTTCCTTAAAAAGATAAATAAATCATTTATTTATTTATTATTAACAAATAAAGGGATTTGACCCAAGTCAAATACTTTTCCCCCCCAACAAATATAATAAAATATTCCATAAAAGGTGGATCTAGATTTGGTTAACATTATTTTAATCATGCACCAAGATCTAGAATGACCCAATATTTTGTTATAAATAGGAGGGTTTTTCCTACCATTCTTCACCTTTTGTTGCCTATTAGATCACTCTGGATCTATACACTTGGTCACATTTTTCTATTATTTGTTGTGTGAGCTCCCTTTGAGCTCTATTCTTTGCATTGGGTTTTCTACACCAACAAGAGAGAGAAATCTTAGATCTGAAGTGCTGAGGACTTCCAAGAACCCATCCCACTGAGGAGAATTGGATACGCCTTCTTGTTTTCCTCCCAGGTGCCCAATTAATACAAAAATTCTTTCAAAATTTGTTCTTGTCTTGTCTATTGGTATATGGAGCAAACCCTTATTTTTACTGCTTAATGTCTTTCCATGCATAGATCTGGTTTTTTGCAGCTCTTTTCTTGATCAACTAACTGCAAATCTGAAGATATTGGCAGCCACTTTTGTTGTTATAGCTATTAGTTATGCGTAGCTAAAGTGGTCCTTTTTCATACACTTTGACAAAGGATTCATACTAACAAATGGCGACTCCACACGGGTTTTAAATTACGACCGCTGTCATTTTTCATATTCCTGCATATCCAGCTACTTCAGACCCTAGGGTTTCTTTTCAGCTGTTTATTTTTCCTATTTTTATGTTTTTTTTCTCACATAAAACCCTAAAACATTAAAATTTTTAACTTCCGTGTGTTTCTGGCCCTATTGCGCAGGTAAGCGACATCAGTTGCAACTGAGACGACAACTTTTCCGAAAATCTGCCGCCGAGACAATCGGAACGGGAGGTCACACTTTTCAGCCCAAAAACTACAACCTGGACCTCCAGGTCGCACTTTTCAGCCTCTTTTTTGCGACCTGCACTGAAAACAGGTCAGAATCTGCGACCTGCCAATTTTTCAGTGGTTTTTCTGCAATTTTTCTAGGTTTTGCTGAAGCTTCTGTCAGGGTTTTCCAGTCTCTGTCTCAGCCTGCTTTGACCTAGTTCTGATCTGTTTTTACTCATCTAAGTGGGAACCTAGCCCCCTAGGTCTTCAGTACCCTCCACTTTTTGTGGAAGAGTTTTAGCTGTTTCAGCCGTCTTTTTTTCAGAGTTTCAGCCTTCCCTTTTTCAGATCTGAAACCTCCTCCTCAGATCCCTTTAAATCAGCCTTTCTTCCTTTCAAATCACCTCTTGTCATTTTGTTTGGACCTCTTTTTTGGACCTCCTCCCTGTCCTTTCCGCTTTTTGTTGATTTCCTCCCTTTTTCCAGCAACCTTGCCTCTGTCTCTTGGCTGTGATTTTCACCTCTTTTCAGCAGATTTATCCTTTAGATCCCTGTCCCTCCCGACCTTAGATCTATTGGCCTCTTTTCAGTGTGTTTTGACTAGATTTTTTCCCCTTTTTTAGACTAGTTTTAAGGGACCCGCCTTCTTGGGTTAGATAGATGCAATAGTAGCTGTTAATTTTCTGTTATTTCAGAATTATATACTGTTCTCTGCAGATTTATTTTCAGTTACGCAGCACACTTTTTTCTTGCTCTCAAAACAAAAAGGGTTTAAAAATTAAAATTAACGCACGCCACACACTCACCCTAAGCGAAGAAGAGCCTGGTTTACACCGCCAGGCAAAGACTTTAAAATCAATTGACACTGCACCTATTTGCCCTTGTTTCGACATTGTAATCACTTGATTCTGCACCTCCTTGCCCTTGTGGTCATTCTTCTTCTCCTTGTGCCATGTTTGTGTAGTCATCATTGCGCCCCCAAGGCGCACTTCCCGGAGACTTCTTGGCCTTCACCCTCAGTTTCCGGTCGATCGACCTGCTCCGTCCCGCCGTCCTCGAGCCCGTCCTCCTCCGAGTCCGCACTCCAACTCCTCTTCTGATTCATTGGGTTCTCCTTCTCCTCCTGGTTCTCCTCCTGGTTCTCCTCCTGTCACCTTCACTATGTCTGGTCCAGGGCCTAACATTAGCGGTGCTCCAGGCGCTAATGCCGGAACCACTACTAGCAGAACCGCCACAGGAACTACCTCGGCCATACCCTTGCTGCCGTACATCGCAGGCCTCAGCCTCCCCGATTTCAATCAGTTGATCAATGACCCTATCCTCCATGATGTTGGTTGGCCCGCTATGCCAACCAAGCTCCCGTCCGACATCCCTAAGTCCGAAGGCCTTGCTGGAGAAGATCCAACCAATCATGTCCGATCTTTCCACATGTGGTGTTCCTCCAATTCCATTACCGATGACTCCATTCATCTTCAATTTTTCCAACGCACGCTTACCGGTGAAGCTTCTAAATGGTATGTAGACAAAGCCACCTCTTCCCATACCACCTTTGCGACCATTGCCCAAGCCTTTTTATCTTACTTCCAGCTCCCTCTCCGATACGATACTGGTACGGAGCTTTTGACCTCTTTCAAGCAAACCTCTTCAACCCGCCTTTCCGCTCATGTCCAGGAATGGCGACGAAGACGAAGCTTATGTCGAGCTCCCCCCTTCGAAGATCGGATCTATATGGACTGGTTCCTTCGCTCTCTCTTAGCCCCCATTGGCAAAGATGTCGCCTCCCATTTTCCTCAAACCGAAGAAGCCGCCCTCCAAATAGCCTTGAAATATGACCTGATCTATGCTCAGTCTGGTTATGTTTATACCGTTCTTCCTGACCTCCCCAGGCCCGGCGGCGCTAACGCCCCGGGGGCATCTCATTCCGCCGACGGTATCGTTGGAGCCCTTTCCCATCCGTACGCTCAACCTCCTATGGGCTATGGTCTCCCTTAGCGAGGGGCCAGCACCTCTAGCATTCTTCCCCCTCCCGGTAGCATGTATCCAGGATACGGCATGCCTCCTCTTTTTTCCCAACCTCCTGCTTACCTCAATGTTACCCAAACTAACCATTAACTTTATCCGCAGCCTGGTGTGCCAGCTCCTCCAACATATGCGCTTCCATCTCCCTTGCCTCCTCCAAACCCGCAACAGCACCTACAGCCCCCTCCAGGGCAAGTATTTGCACAGCAGGGCGCGACTAATCCCCATTCTTCTCAAAGAAGGTGGAGAGGCAATCCAAACCAATCTTCCCCTGGTACTCGTGGACCCAATCCTTAAGGTGTTGACCCTAACACTGCCAACCAGCAACAGGGCACTCAGCCCAAGCCGGATAGGCCGCTTCGCACAAATAAGCCTTGTTCGTGTTGCGGTGTTTATGGTCATTACACCCATGATTGTCCCCTCTTACCCCAGATGCGGCAGATGTGGGAGTCTCAAGCCACATTGCGCGGACAACACACCTCCCCTCATGCTCCTCCTAATGTGGCCACTACCCAACCAGCTGTGTTTACTGATCCTTTCCCTCAGCAAGGATTCATGGCTACCCAACCTCTTGACAGCCAGGTCGCCACTCGACCTTCCCTTTCTGGTTCCTCTGATTACCAGATCCTTATGATGAACTCTGATCCTTCCCCAATCGTCGACCTTCACCTTCAAACTCAGTCTTGCCAGTACCCCAAGCCTCCCGCTCAGTCTGCCCCCGAGTCCCCTTATTCTGGTTCTACAGAGCCTCTTTCGACAACCAATGGTCCCTTACATATCCCTCAACCCAAAGTTGAGGTCCATGCCAAGGTTCCTAAAGGACCGTTACGTTGAAATGCTGCTTCTGGTCGAGCTGCTCATTCGTATAGCATAGTAGATGATTTGGCGCAATCTCCTGCTGCCATTTCCACACTGGAACTCCTCCAGTCGTGCCCTTCCCAAAAGAAGGCTCTACTATCTGCCGTGGGCGCTGTAGATCCTGCTGACGACCAAATGATTGTGTTCGATGCCCATCAATTAGACCATGCTCCCCTTCCTGCTTCCGTCGCCTTCCAAATCCCAGTCAAAATCTGGAACGCCAACGTTTCTCGGTGTATAATTGATGAGGGGGCATCCACTTGTGTGATGTCCGCTTTGGTTTGGAAGCAACTCGGATCTCCTGAGTTGGCCCCTTCCACGATCACCCTTCGAGCGTGGGACGGCCACGCCTCCCAACCCATTGGACTTTTCCGTAATTGTCCTATCACCCTTGCCGGTAAGACCGTTTGCATTGACGTCGAAGTCATTGACGCCCCTCTAGACAACAACATTCTATTGGGGCAAAGCTACACCTATGCTATGTCTGTTGTCCCATCCGCGGTTTTTTGAAAGATGTATTTCCCTCACAATGGAAAGATAGTCACCATTGACCAGCTGTCTTACCATGAGCCGCCGTCTCAGACCTCCCCCGAGACGACCATCTCTTCTGTAGCCAATAAGCAAACCGTAGATTCCTTGACGAATGTCTCCCCCGACGTCTACAAAGATTCCTCCCTGCTTGGAACTTTTCCTGGTCTTCCCCATCCTCATATCTCTGATCCCAGCTTGTCAAATGTTTGCATGATGCAATCGTCTCAGGCTGCCCTTAAGCGACCCGCTTCGGCTAGTCAGCAACCTCCGACTCAACCTCGCACACCGCAACCTGCTCCTAGCCCTTCATCTCCACCAGTCAGACCTCCTCCTTCTGGCCCTTCTCCTACAGCTGGTATCCCTGAACCCCTTTATCCCCCTGGAACGGTTCCCCCAGGCCTTAACCATCTCGGAGCCGTCCCTCCTAGTCATTACCCCGTTGGTCAGATACCTTTCCTGGCTCCCACTCCCGGAGTCTATTCTGTCCCCGTCATGGCCACCCTCTCTCTCCCTAACCTGACCTTGGGCATACTCGTATGGTACCTCGACCCTCCGGCCGCTACCCCTCCTGGTCATCCCAAACCCTACATGGCTTTGACCCCGGTCCAATCGGTCCCCCTTGCTTCCTCTGTTACCACCGGGCCCCCAACACCTCCACAGGACCCTCCTCCTGTCGTGACGGCTCCAGAGAAGAAAGGTAAAACTCGCAAGGGGGCACCCAAAGACAAGACCACCCCGACTGACCCAGCCCCTCCTCCACCTAGAAAGCCCTGCGCCTTGTGTGATGTCGTCGGTCATGCCACTCATGCTTGTCCTGAATTGCCCCGTATTCAACCCATGGTTAAAGTCGCGTTCCCCGAGTCTATGGTCCCTTAAGCCTCCATTCCTTCTTCGTCTGTAGCCAAGAACCCCAAGACTATCCGCACCAACAAACCCTGTGCTTTGTGCGGTGTCCATGGCCATTACTCCCACCATTGTCCTCACCTGACGCATTATTGTGCCTCTTTAGAGGTAGTCCGAGAATATGAGGTTGAACAAAATCAATCCGCCTCTCCCATACTCGCGCAGTATGCTTCGGGCCAGCCTGAGGATCCCCCCGCTCCCATCGACATTCCCCCCCCTGATGTTCAGATGATGGAGTATACTACAACCATTCTTTACCTATCCTCCTATGTGCGACCCTTGGAGCCCAGTCCCCCTGCACCCTCCCCTGTTGTTTCGCCTGACCCCCTCTTTTATACCCATACATGAGATCACTCCACCCGTGTCTCTGTTGAACTCCGCAGCCCAAGTCCTCGCCACACTTCTGATAGCCCTCAGATACCACCCTCTAGTTTGTATATGAGTCATCGTCATCCTGCCCCTTTCACTCCCTCCCATAGTTGCCGCTTGATGTCTTCTGTCCACTCACGCTGCCGTCATTGTATCTCCTCCCCCCATTTGTTTTCTTGTGACACCATTCTGCAGGACCTCCCATCCCCACCCTTTATCAGTTACGCCGATGGTGCAATTCGTTACTCCCGGAATCTAGCCTCTGTAGGTTGGGCCATTTTCACCCCCTTGCATGCCCTTGTCCTCTCTAACGGGGTCTGCATTGGTACTGCCACCAACAATCAGGCTGAATACGATGCAGTGCGTGGTCTCTTAGCCGATGCCCTCTTTCATCGCATCCTCCATCTGCATGTTCGTTTGGATTCCCTACTTCTTGTCATGCAACTAAATGGTGTTTATCGTGTGCATAACCCTGTGTTGTTTAGACGATATTTACAAGTGAAACTCTTGATACGCGAATTTGAAACCATAACTTTCAACCATGTACCTCGAGAACAGAATCACTATGTAGATAGTATTGCAAACCATGTTCTAGATTGGCATTTATCACACGCATTTCATACAAGACAATAACATTTATAATCATTAAAAATGATGCATATCCATAATATGTGTCGCAAAACATGTGTTTAGAGTCCATCTACTCTGATACATATGACATGCCCATAGCATGTTACAAAAAACTCAAAACTGGGGGCACCACTTGCCCCTACATACACACTAGGGGGAACCACATGCCCCACACCTACTCACTATCTGGCAGATCCCGAGCCAATGGCTCTGCCCCTGCAGCCCGTAGATCACGTATGCCTTGACCGGCCATCGCCATGCGCCGCATGACACCTCGCCATTCCGAGGGAAGACCAATGCATGCTTCCACGTACTGGTCGTCTAAGTCTTGCCACCCGCACTCTGAAACTTCGGTCAGCAACGTCTCGCATCTATGGCGAATATCCTCCAGAAGGGCGGCCGCATCCTCATTGTGCGTTGCTCTCGACCCACTCGGCCCTGCAGCTCCAGAGGCTGTCGGGCGTCCCATATATCCAGTCGGTTTTACCAGAGCTATATCTGCATACCAAAAGCACATGAATCAGTACCATATCTACTATTCAATAACTTTAA